>CALNHX010001169.1:0-245877 GCA_940337035.1 Agriotes lineatus | reverse complement strand
GTTTTTAAACTTGGAATTGTGTCTTTTACTGATCTGAAGCCGTTACCCAAAGTTTCATTGATCGTGAACACAGTTTTGATGTTGCATCGTTTCAGGACACGTCCTATCTTATCAGTCGAGCCTTTAACGTAAAGTAGAAATCCGAAGCCTTCCAGAGTTGGGGATTCTTCTTTAGCCTTTTGTGTCATGGTCTCGTCTAGCGCTTTTCGTATGACGGTAGTTGTGTATCCGTTCTTTTGTAAAGAGTCAAATAGATGTACCTTTTCTCTCTCTAGATTTTTTGCATCTGAGATACGAACGACTCTAGTCTGGAGAACTGTTGCTTTTTGCACACCCCTTTTAATTTGAATATCGTTGGTTGTGGTATTTTCCACTTTTACCGTTGCTATCTGATTATACGAGTAATAAAGGTTTGATATTATTCTGATATCACGTAAATCTAATTGATTTGTTTCAGTATCTTAATGAACTGTTCATGTTTGACTTTCTCAAAGGAATTGTTATAATTAATAAAGCATACATACACATTTGGGTTCGTTTCACTGTATCTTTGTACTAATATGTTATACGCTTATAAGCAAAGAGTGCTTCACAAACTCCATAACCACTTTGAAATCCAAATTGTAAATGCCTCTTTCTAATTTCTGATATACTCTGTTATTATTTTGAAGAATATTTTCAGAGTAAGACTCATCAAGGTGATTGTGCGATGATCACTACACTGTTTCGCATGTGTTTTCTTTGGAAGAGTTATGAAGGTTAATATTCACCAGTCCTGTATAATGCCGGTTGAATATATTTTATTAAATAAATCCACTAATATAGGAATATGTTCTTCCTGTACCATCTTTACTATTTCTGACTGTATCTCATCTGGTCCTCGAGCTTTATTATTTTTTGATGACTTAATAGAGTAGATCGGTTCCTCTTTCGTTATTCCTGGACCAGTTTCCTCCAACAATTTTTCTAGACAAGGATCTTCTCCGTCGACCTCCAACAGTTTTTTTATATTGTTTGTCATGTTTCTCATTTATCCTTTATGTAAACGACGATATCTCCTTCATTATTAATGAGTACACAAAGTTGTCTTCTGTTTTTCAGCCAGTTATTTCTTTTATCTTCCTATGTAAGTTAAATCAATCGTGTTTCCCTTCTAGTTGCTCAATTTCCTTGCATTTGTCTACGAGTCATCGTTTCTTTGCCTCACGGATCTAATGGTTCTGTTAATTTGCTTATATTTTTCTTTGTTGTGTATAGACATTCTTCTAGTGTTTATGAAAGATAATTTCTTTAGTCGTCCATTCTTTCTCTACTTTCTTTTTAATTTTTGAATTTTTTAAACGCTTGATATCTATTAACCTTTTATGTTGTATCATTTGAGTTCTTTTTAGGAGTATACGAAATTGAACGACTAGTGATTTGTGAACTGATCCGATATCAGCTCCTGGATATGCTTTTGTTGAAATAATTAGGTTCTTCTATATGTTGTTTATGATGATGTCGTCTAGCTGATTTCGTATAACATGTTATTTCATGTCTCCTGGTGCCTTCCAAGTATAGAGCCGTCTTTCTGGTAGTTTATAAAAATGTACTTTTAATAACAGTGCAGTAAAATTGTCGAAAATCCCAGTCACCTTAAAAAAATGGCCGAGGCTATTTCTCTTGCCCAGTGGTTTAGGGTCATTAGACAAGTGTAGAACCAAAAAGGCATGCTCCCACCCCCTGCCGAACAGCCGCCATCTTAAAAAAATAGATTACACAGACGATAGAATTTGAATTGTAAACCAAAATATGCGGCTACAAGCTACACCACTAACCATACTGGCTGACTAGTAGTGTTTATATAATAAAAAAATCTGCAAAAGGCTTTATCCAGAACTTCCCTCGTCGACATTGTGACTCTAAATAATTTTTAAAATCTGGTGTGATACACTCACATAACTTGCTTTTACAGTGATCTTATAATTAGCCAAAAATTTGATTTTTAATTTTTAAGCCTTTGTCAAAAATTTTCAAAAATTACAAATTCTACAAGAACGGTACAAAATAGAGCGTTATTTGAAGAGACACATTTGTTCTAGAATTTTAAGCTAAATTCAAATATGTAATAATATACAGGGTGTTCTATTTAAAATATAAGTTAATAAAAAAAATAGAAAAAAACAAAAAAACCATTTTAGAAGTATTCAACTGGAAAATCACCTATATCACATCAATATACATTAAAAATGTAAAGTTTGAAAAAAATCGTTACAACCGTTTTTGAAAAAATCGAAAAAACTGAAAAATAAGAAGCATAAACTCCTACTTCTGATTATGCGATTTTCTTAAAAAGCTTGCTGTCTCATCTACATAGTACACAAAACTTATATATGAAGTGTCAACGCCATACCTCTTTTCGTTTTTGAGATATTCTGTTCACAAACACACACACAGACAGACAGACACACACACAGGCAGACCAATGAACAAAAACATGTTTTTTTGGGTTCAGGGGCTCTACTTGCTTTATCGTAAAAAAAGTAAAAATAAAATTAAGTTCGGAGTAACAATATCTTCACCTTTCTAATAAATTAAATAAATTTGCAAATAGAAAAACGTTACCGGTGGTCGAATTCGAAGGACAGGCGGACGGCGTATGCTGTCCCAACGTTTTGTGGGATATTGTATGAGAACGGGCTATTTCTACATGAGCTACGGAGCACCGACCCTTCGAATTTCTGCGTTGAATCTGTATTAAGTAATCCACTAATTTGTTGCTCCTTTTTGTATCGTACAACATTTATTCTATCTATTGGGGCCCATTTTTAATAAGAATAAAACCTGCGATATGTACAAATTATTACTTGTATTTATTGCCAAGTTAAATCAAAAGTAAACAAAATTTTATTTTTTTAAGTTGCTCACCTTGTATATATTTGTCTGAAATGTTCTCGGTTTCATACCAGGTAGATATATAATGTGTATGCAAAATATTGTCTTCCTTCGACAAACAGTTTTTGAGTTATACCGCCGACAGACAAACGGAATTGAAAAAACCTGTTTTTCGTCATCTAGGGACCCTGAAACGTGGAGATCTGAAGAAATATGGAAAGGTGATTTTTTCGCGATTACAATACTTTCTTTGTCTTTTAAACGCGGGAAGTAAAAATAAATTTAACATTTTTGTAAATCGTTATTAAAATCAACATTTTTCTCATTTTGTAAATTAAAAGCCTTACCACAGTGAGGACCTGAGGAGTTTTATGCTTTATGAATTACATTTTCAATGTGTTTTGCAGATAAATATTCATTGTTACAGAAAAACTATCAATTCTGCTGTCAAAATGGCTACACCAGAGTGGATATCCAAGCAGCTCTTTGAAAAGGCTTTGAAGCAATATTCTGGTAAAGAAGACGTTCAAATACTTGGTTATACAAGTTCAGCGGCAGTGCCCGTGGGAGACAACTACACCAGTGACCTCTTCAGAACTTCTGTAACTTACAAAACAAGCGAAAGGTATTAAAATATTATCAATCATTACCTAGGTAGAATCATTTTCGATTTTAGAGGAAGTCGGAGTACAATTTCTGTAATAGTAAAATGTATGCCAGAGACTCGACTCGATACTTTTCAGCTAGTTAAGGATATTCATCTCTTCGAAAAGGAAGCAGAGATGTTCACAAAGACTCTACCTGCGATTTATGAGATTTTAGGTAAAATGAGATCGTGTTGAAGCAGCGTAATTTTTAACTTTGTAGCTTCTGGTTGTAGGAGAACCGTGGACTCTATCGGCAAAGCTAATTTACTTCACAGAAATACCGCACACTATTATAATCTTTGAGGATTTGTGTCCATTGGGATTTAAAATGTTTGATAGGAGACAAGGATTCGATTTGGAACATTGCCTTCTGATAGTTGAAAAAATGGCTACTTTGCATGCAGCATCGGTCGTTCTCCATGAGAAGGTATACAACTTCTATAGTAACACTTTCATATGTTGTTCTTCTGCCTTGTAGGTTTTTACAAATTCATTCACATTTCGTAAAATATAAAATAAAGTTCATTCCAACAACTTTAGAGCTGCACTTCATTGTAAGTTGACGGCTTAATCCTGTAAGCCCAGTTGCGAGGCTTATTGTACATCAGTGAATTTGGATCTAAACGCTTGCTCATAACATGTTCCCCTCGTTCCTAAAGTTGCCTACTATTCAGAATAGTTCGATTTTGGCTGTTTATATGTATTTTCAACAGTTGACAATGTTATGTTATTACGTATTTACTTTTTAAAACAGACACACAGGACTTCCTATCAACATTTAGACACTTGCTCTGTTTTTTCAATCGTTCCAATCTAACTGCAAATTATTTTTGAATAATCCTAATGAATATTCCTTTATATAAGAATTAAATTGTTAATCAGACTGAAAATGCATTCCTTGCATAATATTTTCATTTGTTTGATATAGCGGATGCGGTAACTCAATGAAGCTTCAGTGGTTCAAAATAGTCTGAATCTTAATCACCTTATGCATCAATTAAAACACTTTTTGATAAGAGTTTTGAAATTTTGCATCAAGACATTTTTTTAGAATTTAAAGTGACCTTTTACGATATTCTCTGCGTTTACTGTAGATCCGTTGTACATATATTCAATAAGCATAACCCCTTTTACGTCTCAGAAAAGCGTTGCCATAATTCCATTTCGACCTTTTATATGAGTTTTTGTAAGCCCGCTGCATGACTCAGAGTAATCTATTTTTATTATAAATATGCGAGTAATACAGCTGTTATAAGAATTAGGCAACTTTCCACAGAAATGCTTTTTCTGGAAAGTGTCTCCTTCTCCAACCATTCAAACTGCCTAAGCTAAAAATGTGCTTGATAATATGCTAATTTATTTTCCTCAATTGCAGCAGGATTGCATCATAAATAATTTTTGGACGGTTGTCCTATTTTCTGGGAAATTTTAAGAACTTTCAATATTCAAGTTTAATATTATTCATTTTAACAGCAAAATCAATTTTGCAAATACTGAAAAACCACACGACTGCCAGGCAGTTGTGCACATGTATGTTTGGGATATTTATATTATTGTTAAATAACAGTCAAAATCGTAAATCTTTTGTTTCATGGCTAGATAAATTATATAAAATGTTTTCCTAGTTACGTACCTATTTAGAAATGCGTTGTAGCTTAAAGATAAGCTTACTTCCTGCCGAACTTGCATGCTGTTCGTAGATAGCGCTCATGAGAACGCATGTCGCTCCGCATAGATTATTTCGTACAGTTGTCTGATGTTGTTATACAAACAGGGCAACGAATATAAAATGTCATCAATTCAATATTTATTAGAGTGAAATTTAGAGCGACTTGGCTATAATATATTAAAATTCATTCATGGAACGTATTTAAAAAATGGTATAAAACTGTCAAAGTGGAGCTATAATTTTTGGAAAGAATAAATTAACAATAATTGACAAGTTCTTAGTAATGTACAAAAGAAGCAATAATTTATTAAAATGCATCTTCTTCATTATCTTCACTAGACGTATGGCTATATTCGCCAGTTAAATTAATACGAGTTTCATATCTGAAACATCTATATATTTTTCAGTCTCACACTCTGTAGATATTACCCTTTCTGTGTGTCTTACATAATTATTTCACTGCTCATCAGTAACAGCATCTAATTCTTTTGACACATTTCCAGGGATGACTTGGTGAACAAGAAACATCTGGAATTTCTTGGAAAAACCGTTTGAGCGATTTTATTGTTACGTGCTATTTTCTACATACATTTTGTGAGCAATTCCTTTTAATGTATTTAATATAGTTAGAGTGCCTTTTGTTTTAATCTCTTTGGTTGCCTTAAAAACTTTCTCTAAAATAAGCTACATCTGAACATGTTGGTGATTTCTTGCTACTTTCACACAATTATTTCCTTAAGCTTGACAATGTTCTTCTTTATTTTCATTTAAAAAAGTAGGCTTTTTAAAATTAATTTCGGTGTGTGAAGTGCCTCTTTTTTTCACTCAGTGTGACACTTTGCTTTTAATTTAAGAATGAACTATTTTAAATAGACGTTACCTTAGTTACCAGAAGTGACCAACGCACTTGACTAAAATGGAGGCAAATCAATTCTACACAAAATAGGCTTGGATTTGAATAATTAATAAAATTTTAAAAAATCTTATAGACAACTCGTCCTAGCGTGCTTATTTTTCACGCGTGTGGAATTTTAAACTCGGCTGCGCCTCGTTTAATAACCCTCCACACTTGTGAAAAAAAGTTGCACTTGTTACGTATTAATTACATGCTTGCATAAACGCATTATCTGTCGACACATGTGAGAACGCTGATAATGAGTTTATCTTGTCTTAATGTCCCACGTAATTGTTATCACTAGTTTAGTTGCATCGCAGACTTCGTGCTTAGAACATTGTACTTTTTTGCTTTGTAACCCGTAAGGTAATAAATTGAATAAAAAAAGATTTTTTTTATTATCTTTCGTCAATCAATAAACATCTCTGGCGCAGTCGTACGGATAGTAGAAAATTACCCCAAATTCGCGTAATTTTGTGTGTTAACACTTCGTCTACTATCGAACAAAATCCAACCCGGTTCCAAGTGAAGACTGGACATCGCTTCCAAGTGGACCAGCCCAGCCGAAGACAAGCATCGCCGAAGCTGAGCAGCACAACCCCGCAACGCAGAGGACAAAAATCGCCAAAGCCGAGCCACACAACCCCGCGACGCAGAGGACAAAAATCGCCGAAGCCGAGCAATACAGCACCGCGACGCAGAGGACAAGAATCGCCAAAGCGGAGCATCCAAACAGCAATATGAAAATTTGCCTGCTACTAATGTAAGTCGCTAATCAATTTGCAGCAAGAAGATAAAATTTTAGAATTAAGTTTTGCCATTTAAAACAAAGTGAAATAAAATTTAAACTACTGCTAAACCTTAATAATAATATAGTTTTAGCTCTGATTTTGGCAAGTGCTACCTTGTGATCTTAAAATTCTCAGGAGAATTTAGATCTAAAGATACTCTTGCGAAAACTAAGGAGAACGCTTAATATTTTAAAACAATACTCCCGTTTCACATAAGCGAGACTACAGGTGTCCGTTGACTTAATTTATGCCTGTATACTCTTGTGAAACAATAAATTAATTAATAAATGCGCTAAATAAAAATCCATGTCTGAATTTGAGGAAACCTTGGCCAATCAACTAGCCAACCTTGCTATAAATCCATTTGCAATTCCTAACACATCCACGCAACCAAACCTGCCGATACAACAAACAGCTGCTGTACAAGAGAATATACTCGAACGACAAAACACAAGAAGAATGGCAGTACCAGCTTTCCATTTCGAATATTTAAAGACCATTCCCGAGTTTGGAGGAGATCCCACTCAACTTGCAAGATTTTTCAAAGCAGCCGATCTCATCTACAATCAATTTTCAACTGCCAACAATGAAGATTACATCAATCATCTTCTGTTATCCGGCATCGAAAGCAAACTAACCGGACAAGCCGTATTAGTAACTGCAGGATATACCATCGGAAGTTATAAAGAACTCAAAGAAATTTTAAAAAACAATTTTGGCGACCGAAGATCCGAAGACAGCCTTCTTCAAGATTTACTACACCTCAGACAAGGAAATCACGAAAACCCAATCGACTTTTATAACTCGTGCATAAGAATGAGAGCCGCCCTATTTTCACATTTAAGTACCAGCACAACAGACGAAGCTACAATTAAGGTTAAAGGAGACTTGTACACCAATTTAACTTTAAAGACGTTTCTAAGTGGATTAAGAAACCCCCTTGGATCATTCATACGGAGTCAACGACCAACCACTATGGAAAATGCCCTTAAATATATTAATGAAGAACAAAACGTATGGCATTTGCAGTCAGGAAATCAAAGCATTGCAAAACCCCATCACAAACCAAATGTGACACAGAAGTCAAATCAGCCAAATCAGCAAAATTATTACTTCCATCGTCAACCAATGCCAATGGTTCAAACGCAGTATAGACCAATGATGCAGCCCGTTCACCCACAATTCCAAGTACAACGCCAACATTTTCCAGCACCAATAAGGACACTTCCTGCTTTACCACCACAGCAATCGTCTACAAAACAATTCCCAGCAAAGCAGTTTCCATCGCAACCAATTGTTTTTGGAAACCAGAAACCAACAGGAACCAACGTATTTAAGCCTCGAAATATCCAACCTCTCGAGAAGCCTACTCCTATGGATATATCGCGTACTATTAAACAGCCATATTATATTCGACAATCCAATCAACCTAGGAACTTCATTTCCGAAGAACTTTTCTACCATGATCAAGGACCTGTAGAAACCGAAGTACAAGAAGAAGATAACGCTTATGGACTTGCACCTGACGCTGAATATAATTATTATGAACAATCCGAAGAAGACAACAGTTGGATTCCAGCATCAGAAAATGACCCCGAACAGGATTTTACCCTGACCAGCCCGAACAACAACCTGACCTAATATACGTTAACAATTCGGCATCACCTAAACTACCTTACATATACTTACCGGAACTCAACGCAAAACTCATGATTGCCACTGGATCTATGAAAACATTGTTAAATCCCGCTTTCGTACACAAGTATTACTCCGAATATATTTACAACGAACCTTTCCAAATTAGCACTGCACATGCAACGTCAATTCATGATGAAGTAGCTAATATACCATTACCAAGATCCTTCAAGACAAATCAAATGCACAAAATCTACTTATTCAATTTTAATGACAACTACGAAGGACTCATTGGACTCGATTTGTTAAAACAATTGAACGCAAGAATCGATTTATCTACTAATCAGCTAATCACAAGCAACTGTACTTTGCCACTCCATATTCAACCATCAGCTGATGAAAAAATACCTACAAAGAAACAGGATAAATTTGAAATAAATATTCCACCTCGATCAGAAAGTATAATTCGACTACCCACCGACAGCCAACTAAAAGAAGCACTATGTGAAAAAAGAAACTTTGGACCAGATTTAATAATCCCAGAAGCATATGTCAAGATTGAAAATAACGCATTTTTGACTACAGTTATAAATACACGAAACGAACCAATTCAACTTAATTTAAAGAAACCAATTCAATTACAACCAATAGTTGAACCTAAGACTATAGAATTAAATCATATTAGTGCAAAAGATGTCAAAATCAAATTACGAGAAAACTTAAACAATTTAAGAACAGATCACATGAATGACGAAGAGAAAACGTTAATAACCAATTTATGTGAGGAATACCGAGATATATTTTATTGCAAAGACATTCCATTATCATTTACTAATAAAATTAAGCATAAAATTCGAACAACTGACAATGAACCCGTATTTACGAAAAATTATCGTTATCCATACATTCATAAAAAAGAAGTTCAAACTCAAATGGCCAAAATGTTGAAGGACAACATCATCAAACCTAGCGAATCGCCTTGGAATGCACCCATATGGATTGTACCCAAAAAATTGGATGCATCAAAACAACAAAAGTGGCGAATAGTAGTGGACTATCGGAAATTGAATGAAAAAACAATTGAAGATAAGTTTCCTATCCCCAATATCAACGATATATTAGATAAACTAGGACGAAGCCAATATTTTACCACCCTAGACCTAGCTTCAGGCTTCCATCAAGTGGAAATTGACCCGGAAGACAGAGAAAAGACTGCCTTTTCTACAGATGACGGACATTTTGAATTTTTACGCATGCCCTTTGGCCTTAAAAACAGCCCAGCTACGTTTCAAAGGATTATGACCAACGTGCTAAAAGGACTAACAGATAGCCAATGCTTAGTATACTTAGACGACGTTATAATTTTTTCTACCTCACTTCCAGAACACATTACTAGATTACGTAACGTATTTAATAGAATCAGAGAAAACAATTTGAAAATTCAGCTAGACAAAAGTGAATTCCTACGTAAAGAAGTAGCATATCTTGGACATATAGTAACACCACAAGGAGTTAAACCAAACCCCGACAAAATAAAAGCCATACAAAATTATCCAATCCCAACAACCCAGAAAGAAATCAAAGGATTCCTTGGACTTTTGGGATATTACCGAAAATTCATAAAAGATTTCGCTAAAATGACTAAACCTCTTACGAACTGTCTAAAGAAAGGTAAAAAGGTAGAACACACCCCAGACTTTGTAAAATCATTTCAAAGTGCACAAAACATACTACTAAATGACCCGATACTTCAATACCCGGATTTTGATAAGCAATTTATTCTCACAACCGACGCATCCAATGTCGCCCTTGGAGCAATTTTATCTCAAGGTACACCTGGAAAAGACCTACCAGTAGCATACGCATCTAGAACCCTCAACGAGACGGAGCAAAGGTATTCGACCATAGAAAAAGAATTACTCGCTATAATTTGGGCCACCAAGTATTTCCGCCCCTATCTTTATGGAAGAAAATTCACCATTGTTACAGATCACAGACCACTCATTTGGTTAAATTCACTTAAAGAACCCAATTCTAAACTAACACGTTGGAGACTCAAACTAGAAGAATATAATTACGATATTATTTACAAAAAAGGAACCAAAAATTCTAATGCTGACGCCCTCTCTCGAATACAAATTAATCCCATTACACATACAACAAATATTTCTATGATAGCAAATGAAGACGAAGAACTCGACCAACTCCTGGACGAAATTGTAAACAGTGAACGCTTAAACACACCTGAACCACGACCTGTAATAAATCGACCCGCAAGAATACCAACACCAATCGATCTCGAAGAATTAATACCTATAACAAGAATCCAACAACCAGAAGACACAGATTCAAATACACAACATACCCAGGAATCATCGACACCTACAATACCTATTTGTGAGGATGCCCTGGAAACGAAAGAAAACCAAATAATATTTCATATGGTTCACGACGAGCCATCGACCCCAAAAATTAAAATGCAAGAAGGACACAAGATTTTGAATGTGGAAATAAATACAACGAATCCTCTGCCTACCCTACGAAAAATATTTTTAGAATTTTGCAAACCCGACACATCATACTACCTGTTCTTTCCAGAAGATGAGTTATACAAGATTACATGCCGATTAACAATCGAATTATTTAGTGTAAACAAACCAAGATTATTTAGATGTTTAAATAGAGTTAAACATATTATCGACAAAGAAGAACAATATGGACAAATAAAACTTTACCACGAAGGAAAAACTAATCACCGTGGAATTCAAGCAACTTTATTAGCGTTGAAGCGTAAATTCTATTGGAAGAACATGGAAAAATCAATCTCAGACTACATTAATAACTGTGCAGAATGCAAAAAACAAAAATATGATAGACAACCTACTAAAGCCCCTTATAATGTCACGGACACTCCGGATAAACCGATGCAGGAATGCCACATAGACATATTTTATATCGACAATAATATGTTCTTAACAATTATCGATAAACTTTCAAAATTTGCACAAGTATATCACCTGAAAGATCGAAACAACGTAACCATAGTTCGGAAAATAACAAAATTTATATCACAATATGGTACACCAATAAAAATTATAGGAGACGGAGAATTTAACGGAATAATAATACAAGAACTACTTGCTTTTCACAAAATTAATTTGCACATTACAACGCCTGGACATCATGAATCCAACAGTCCCATCGAAAGACTACATTCAACTCTGATAGAGCACTATCGATTATTGAAAAGTCGACATCCTAAGGAAGAACCTAAAACTTTAATGCGATATGCCATAATCGCATACAATAACACTATTCATACAAGCACCAAAATGACACCCCACGAATTACTTTTCGGACATACTATGTCACAGGATCCCTTTTCAGCTGATTTCGAACAACAACGAGTATGGTATTACACCGCTAATCACACTGAAAAAATGAAATATTTATATGAACAAATTAAAAGACAGCAACAGCAATTAAAAGAAAATTACATTTCAAAATTGAATGCAAAAGAAAATAGAAAACACTCCTACCAAGTTGGACAACAAGTTTTACTAAAAACCGATTCCCGAAGAGGAAAAGCCAAACCAAAATTTATCGGACCTTACGAAATTATATCTATAACGCCGCATCATGTATGCACACTTAAAAATAATAAAGGAACAAGACAGGCACATGTCAACAATTTACGACCCTTTGTTACAGATTCCTCTGCTTTAGAATCTGCTACCCCGCAGAACCAGGATTCACGAACCTCAAAAACAATCCAGGTCTTTACTTCAACAGGCTTGGTACAGCACAAATAAAAAGGGACCAATGGACCCTCATTAAGACTATCGATTGTTCACCTTTATTAATCGAATATGAAAAACTAAAAGAAAATGTAAATTACCTCAAAAAACCATTAGAATCGGAAAATCATGGACCCATATATAAATTAGAAAGTCATAATTATCTGCTCGTTTTGGAAAGTCTATTAATAGAAATTCAAAAGAAAATTGAACATTTGTTTCCCAATCACGTTCGGAAAGTCAAAAGAGGAGCAATAGACGGTTTAGGAAGCCTAATCAGCTTTATTACCGGTAACCTCGATGCTGAAGACGGAAAAAGAATAGATCAAGCCTTAAATTCCCTTCAAAAGAATCAACATAAATTAGAAGAGATCACAATACGCCAAACGTCATTGATGACCCAAGCTATCGACAAGTACAATCAAACATTATTTAAATTAGAAACTAACCAGAAAATTCTTCAATTTCGACTTCTACAAATTGAATCAGCCATCAAAACTACAGCATTACACGATATCGAAAATTATGCACTAATTAATCTCCATTCGGTACAACTTCAGTTGGCCACCTTATTGAATCTTCTGTTAGAAATTCTGGATACACTTGAAGAAGCAATCACCTTCGCTAAATTAAATATTTTACACCCTTCTATCGTGGAACTTAAGGATCTACGAACTGAACTTGAATTTATCTCAAAACAACATATACTATACAGACTCCCATATGAACCTTCGATTGATCTTAGTGAATACGATCATTTAATCGACGTAAAGGCATATAGAAAAGGAACTAATTTAGTCTTCATACTCGAAATACCTCTGAGTGCTAATGACAC
Organism: Agriotes lineatus; assembly: GCA_940337035.1. NCBI lineage: Eukaryota > Metazoa > Arthropoda > Insecta > Coleoptera > Elateridae > Agriotes > Agriotes lineatus. Next base: position 232,734 of record CALNHX010001169.1, on the reverse strand, counting down.
TTACGACTACTATCAATTGATTCCCTTACCAATACCAAACAACAACACTTTCCACATGATAATTCCTTCAAAACCATACATCCTATTCAATAATAAATTCAGTGTAACAATTAATAATATGTGCACAAAAGTGAAACAAGGCCTCTATTTCTGTGAAAACGTTGATCAAGATTTAGAAAAAGACGAAAGATGTGCGGTTGACCTTCTTAATTTTAAGGGAACCACAGATTGTAAAATCTATAGATTTAAGTTAAATACAGTTAAAATGCATAAAATAAGTAATAATGCCTGGTTATTGATCACTCCTAAAGAATTAATATTCGATGTTAGTTGCAGTAATAATAGTCCTTACAAACAACCTCTTTTTGGAACCTATTTAATACAATTGCCGAAAGAATGCAAGGTAACCAATCATGAATATACCTTATCGACAAATAATTATAAGAATGAATTCATTAGAAATATTAACCTGCCTTCTTTAAACATAACAATGTATACACTTAAAAATTACTTTCCAGAAACACCTACCATTGAATTAAAACAAATCGATTTAAATGATTTTCAGTCAATAAAAAATCAATTCACTCAATTATCTAAAGAAATTGTCCACAATGACTATGTACTGCCCACGCATTTCGGAATAAGCTCTTTAACACTTGTAGTTATATTTTTGTTTGCTTTTGTTATGTTTAGTATAACATTATATTGTAAACGTAACTGCCTCTTAGACAAGTTGACCAACATCATAAATAAATCGAATCCAAAAGAGATTCCTTTAGAACTGCAAAAATTGAAAAATCCTATTCCATAGATGATTTTCCAATCTCGGTCGGGAGGTGTTACGTATTAATTACATGCTTGCATAAACGCATTATCTGTCGACACATGTGAGAACGCTGATAATGAGTTTATCTTGTCTTAATGTCCCACGTAATTGTTATCACTAGTTTAGTTGCATCGCAGACTTCGTGCTTAGAACATTGTACTTTTTTGCTTTGTAACCCGTAAGGTAATAAATTGAATAAAAAAAGATTTTTTTTATTATCTTTCGTCAATCAATAAACATCTCTCACTTCTAACACTTGTGGTCTAAATAACTGTTATGCATCTGAAAGTAAGAAATGTTTTTTAAATTGGTTCTTAAATCGTTTCAACGTAATAAAGAATCGAAACGCAAGAAACAAAAAATCTAATTTGACACTGATTAATTTTAATATCTAGCTAGGACGATCAGTTTTCTAGTAATGTTCTTTTTTACCCAGTAACGAGTTCTTACTTGGTGTATTTTTGCGACTATATAATATCTTATTCTTTTAACCCTTTAACGGGAAAAATTAGTTTAAAGAAAAACAAATTAAAATTTATTTGTATACATTCTTTTTTTTAATTAGAATGCTTTGACTGCAAGGTCATTAGCACTATATAAACGTATGTGTTACAATAGATTGGTAGTCTAAAATTGTATTACAATAAGTTTATTAATTTTCTTTTTTTTATTTTATAACGTTTAACGAGTTTTTGAAGGCTTCTGCCGCTGATAGCGGGATTTTGCACTGTCTTCTTCGCTCGTCGTAGTTTATACCATGGTGTAACGCAGGGGTCGGCAACCTGCGGCCCGCGGGCCGCATGCGGCCCTTTGCAACTTTTTGCGCGGCCCGCCAAAGCACCAATATAACTTTAGGAAAAATCAACAAACTTAGAGCGCAAGCGTGCCGAAATGTGGCCGGTGACAAAAATGCGCGACAAACAGAAGCATAGTGGGAAACCTATTTTACTGCGCAAGTTTAATCCCCACTCCCCAGCGAATACGACGTCTCGCTTAGCAAGTGTAGCATTCTTTCTAGTGATGGGCATAATCGGATGATTTCAATAATCGGAATGTTCCATTTCGGAATGTTTATAAAATCGGAATATCATCCGATTATTTTACATTCCGTAAATGCAAGCAAGGGAAAACGAGCGAAATAACAACAAGCGGAAAGAAGATGAAGTGCGTGTAAATTTACGATGAGAGCACTCGCCGTCGCGCCGTAAGCCTTTATCTGCGTTGGCATCTATTGTTTGGGTTTGTAGGACGGTCAGTAATAGCTATTTACGTTATTAGACCGGTAGCACCATTTTTATGACCGCGCCAATACTTTACAGGTCGAATCGTAGAGCGAGACCTGTATGTTTGGCAATGCTAGTTAGCAATGCAGTATCCTAAAAAACAATTTATGAGTTTGAGTCGCACAGTGGGATATGAGGAAATAAAATATTTTTTCAAATTATTACAGTAGTTACGTTAATAGACTTTCGGAAAATGGTAGTGATATTTTAAAGTTTAATAGCACATAAAGTACATAATAGATAGTATAAATCAATACTTGAATTTGAAGTCTCTAGGTGTACTATCTAATAATTAATCTATGAAATACCACTGCCATTAGTGCCATTCACGTATCATACTTGTGCGCACACGGCGCGACCCGTCGACATTCGCCAACCAGCATATAGCAGTCAAGTGAGTCAATACAACATTCCGTATTCCGTTCAGTTCAAATTGGCATTTCGATTTCTCATTTTGTGTTCCGAATAGTAAAATAATCTAATTCCGAAAAGTTCCGAAATAATAGGAACCTTCCAATTTTTTGAACGATCGGAAACTTTCCGATTATTCATTCCGGATAGGCCCATCACTAATTCTTTCATTTCGCCAGTTTGCTACTGTATATTCATATGTGCGTTCATGTTGACAGCCGTATGACGTTTCACTACAATATTTTATATTTTTTATATTTATATATTTTATATTTACATATTTATACACATTTAATTGGAATTGTATTTTCTTTTTTTTCCCTTTTAAGAATTGTAGAATTTTTGTTCTCTAACATTATTGTTATTATAGCATGTCAATAAAAAATAAATTTTTTCTATATTTATTTTTAATAATATTTATACTCGTATATGATATAAAAGCACTATTTAAGTTACATTTGAATGTGCGGCCCGCATAAAAAAATTTATTTTGAAAATGGCCCGCCGTCCGAAAAAGGTTGCCGACCCCTGGTGTAACGAATACAAGGTGTAACGTTCCACAGAATGTGAGTGGACCTCAAATTCATCCAATAGGACATGGGCCCACAAATGGGACGATTGGTAGTACTGAAGTGTATTGTTGAAGACGCTGTCGATGTCAAATTCGAGGTTAGGTTTTACGTCAGTTGGTGTCAGACTGACGAAAAACCTAACCTGATAACCTCGAATTTGACATCGACTGACAGTGCCAGCAACAATATACGAACGCGTCCATGGTTACACCATGATCGCGGCCACAATAGATTTCCTGTGTAGGCCCATGGTGTATTGATTGACATCTCCTCGCTACTTTCTAAACGACTGTGCATCTCCTGGAACGTTTCACCTTGTATTCTTTACACCATGGTTTATACATTATAACAGAATATGATCAGTGGTTAAGGGTATATCACAATTGTTGCAATTTGGGCATTCAATTTTTTGCAGCAAGTAAGAGTGGATAAGGCGGCTATGTCCAATTATAAGCCTGAAGAGTTCTGAACTTGATGATTCCTTGTGGTTGTCTATTGGTCGGTTTCCACATATTTGAACTTGTTCGTTTCGATGTAAGTCTGAGATTTGGCGTTTGAGGTGATTTTTATGTCGTAGGGGGCCGCATCGTTTAGATGAGTTACATCTTCGGATGATGTCGCTTCTTTTGCGTACTTATCTGCTTTTTCATTTCCGGGTATACCTGTGTGTGAAGACACCCACATCCACATGAATCCTAGTTTTTTTCTTGGCCGAGTGATGGTGGTTGGATTAATGGATCATACGAGTATAACAAAGCTGTTGTTTTGATTGTTTTGTATCCATTCTAGTGCTTTTAGAATCGCAGTGGTTTCTGCGGTGAAAATAAACTTCGACGAAATTTGACGTGTGTACTGTTGGACACATAAGCTGCTTCCACGTTACTGGAAATTTTGACCGCGTCCGTGTAAATGTATGTGTGGTTTGTAGTTGGAAATTTTTGCGATAAGTTGCTTCGTATTGTTTCATGGCAAAAGTCGTTTTTGGACAGCTTTAGGAAGTCAAAGATGATGTTTGGATTGGAATGAGTCCAGGGGGGAATGTTCGAGGCAGATTTTTGTAGAATGGGTGGTAACTTTTGGTTTAATTTTTTAATATCAGTTTATAATGAGATGGCTTGGGAAGGTTACTATTGGAATCGTAGATTGAGTGGGGTGTTGAATATAGATGTGTGTGCAGGATCTCTGGGGGCGCAAGCTAATAAAGAAGCATACTTTATTGAGAGTTTTTCTCTCCTCTGCGACAGCGTAGATTCATTTGCGTTTGTAAGGACTCTTGCTACTGAGCTAAAAAGTTATAAAAGTTCCAGTTGCTATTCTTATAGCGGTGTTTTGGACAACTTCAAGTAGTTTTAAGGTATCGGCTTGCCGATTAGTATACAATTGAACCATAGTCGATTTTTGAACGTATTAGAGTTCTGTATAATAAGGTGAGTGTTGAGGTGTCAGCTCCCCAGTTATGATTGGCTAAGGTTTTTAAGATGGCAAGTTTTGTTTTGCAGGTGTTTTTTAATGTTTTCAGGTGAGTTCTCCATGTCAGTTTTTTGTCTACAGTCACGCCGAGGAATTGTATATGGTCGTCGTATTTGATTATGTCGTTGTTCAGTAATAAGCGTGGTTCTTGGTTCTCTCTTACGGAAGTGGATGGCAAACAAACTGATGTTGACTGGGGTTGAGATGTTAGATGCGATGTCATTTATTGCTACGAGGAAAAGTGTAGTGCTTAAGATAGATCCTTGAGGAACTCCATTCTGCTGGGAGAATACATTAGTATATTCACCGTTGTATCTTACTTGGAAACGCCTGTTTTCTAGAAAGTTTTCTATAAAAGCTAAGATGGTTCCATTCAGTCCAAAGTAGTGTAGAGTTTTGGTTATGAGATATCTCCACCTCATGTCAAAAGCTTTTTCCAGGTCGAAACATATTGCAATCAAATGTGCTTTTTTAGCGAAGGAATCACATATACCGCTTTCTAAACGAGTTAATTGATCATTAGTGGAGTGGTTTTGTCTAAAGCCGCTCTGATGTTCTGATAGTAGATTGTTTTGTTTTAAGAACCAGCACAGTCTGTAATTTATCATTTTTTCGAAGAGCTTACCTAGGGTGTTTGTAAGGGATATCGGTTGGTAGTTCACAGGGTCGGTTTTTTCTTTCAACGGTTTAAGAATTGAGATTATTACTGCTTCTTGCCAAGCACTTGAAAAAAGATGATTTGTCCACATTTGGTTGTATATGTCGAGTAATTTGGTGTATGCTTTGTTTGTCAATCTGGGGAGAATTGCGAATGGTGTGTCATCGGGTCCTGGTTCTGAATTTCGACAATTGTGTAAAGAGAACTTGAGCTCAAACATATTTATATAATAGGTGCATTAATTGAGTTGACAGGATCGTTTGTAATAGGTATGTTGTGATCTTCTGTAAATTGTTTGTACTCTCTGAATTGGTAGCCATAGTTTTCATTACTAGATGTATTTGTGAATGTTGTTGCTAGTGTTTCAGCTATTTCTTTCGATGAAGTTATAGCGGTGTTGTTTTTTGTAAGAGCTACGATTGTATATGACGGATTTTTGCCTCTCCAAACCTTGGAAATGTTGATGTTCTTGTTGACTGATGATGTATATACTCTCCAGGATTTTTTTTAGCAAAGCGTCTTGCTTCTGCTCTACATATTTTATGCGACGAAGACTTGTTTGAACCCAACTATTTTCTTAGCGCAACATAGTGGCAAAACAAATTTGATTATATCTTCAGTAGATATGTTTATAAAAACTAAAAAGACACAAAAATATACAGGGTGTTTCATTAATAATTGGAAATATTTTAACTGTAGAATCCTGGGCTCAAAATATTAATATTTAACCCAAATCACTTAGATAAAATGTGTCTCCTTACTAAGATATAAGGTGTTTTATTTAAAAATTTTAAAATGATTTTTCTCCATTACTTTAAAACTATTTGACGTATCCGTATCATATTTAGCAGGGAGTGTAGACACTGTAAATCATGCTAAAGTATGTTAAATAAACGTTTCTGGCTACTACCAGAGGCGTACGACAGGGGCAAGTGAGTGGTTGACCCTTCCCAAATTTTACACCACTGGCGGAATTGCCATTTTATCACAATTTTTCGATTCTCCAATACTTTCTATGTAAATAACATACTCCTCCTTCGTCACGATAACGTCATTATTTTTTGAGATATTTAAAGTTAAACATAAAGCTGAACAGTTATTTTGATTTTAATGTGTATTAATTATGTCGGTGTTTTTGTCATAAGATTGCATTTATTACGCAAATGAAACTTTAATCCGTATTAACAAAAAAAACATAATGTTATTTATTGAAATTTCTTGAAACTAATACATAGATGCTTTCAACATAAAAACAATGTATGTGAGTGTGAGTTCGAATATTACACCCAAGCAGTAAAGTTGGTGTCATCGTATGTACGTTCTCCAGAGATTATATTGATACTAGCTTAACATGCCCGTTATAAGACGGACCTCCAGTCTTCCTTCCTCTACCACCCTTAGTCTCTCTTGTTCTATCACTTTAAGCTTTTCTTCTAGGCTGGGTGATGCACGTATCTTTTGGTTTTTTCTCCAGTCGTAGCATCCATTCTAGACAAATTCTTCAGTCTGTCTTGATTGATTATTCGAATCAGTTCCTGTATTAAAATTGACAAATTATTCTACAAATATAGAGCATTCTGTGTCAGTGTAGCAGTAGTCTGTACCTTTACTGTTAGGTGGTGCTGAAAGAAGCAAGTCCGATCGATGGCGATCCAGCATCGGACGCATGCACTTAGCTTCGCTCGCTTTTATATCTATGATATTTGATGGTCGAGACTTCCAGGAAAAAATCCTTCTAAATTAAAAGGGTTAGGCTAGTCACCTACTCGAAATGAACTGGAAGTTAGGTTACCACACCCTACAGTAGTACCGCGCCCTTAGCCTATAATAACAGGCAACAGGGCAAGAATAAGGACTATCATAGTAGCTAAAAATACCTTCACCTTTACGTTTTACCATCAAACTAGGACTTTATTTCCATATGCATGTCAATAAACACTGAAAATGTTGAAATTAATTGCATGCAATTACTGCATTTTTAGGATCCAACCGTAATGGCTAACTATGGGGAAGGCATATTTTCTGAAAACAAAATGATCAGGGACTGGATTAATATGGGTCTCGATGCATTAATCAAAGCCTGCTTATCCTGGCCAGGTAACTAGAAATCATTATCTACGATCGTTAGATAACACACTTTTCAGTGATGTAGGTAGCACATTCATTACCGCACTAGCGTACAACATACCTGAAAGACATGACTTTGATTACAAATTACAAGCGAGTCTACTTTAGTGATTTTAAATAAATCCATTGCAAAAAGAACATTAAATAACTAAGTTCGAGATAATTTTTCTTTGCTTTAAACATTATATTACTGATTTTCTCAGTTTGCTCAATTTATATATCGTAGCCCGTAACCTTTTAAACAAATTAACTGTACAAATTGTTCAGCCATACGATATAAATGATACACGATAAATAATCAGTCAGTTTTTGTATCCTTGATACATGATACAAGATACAATACCATCTCTGCTGCAACATTATAGGATTCGAAAAATACAGCACCAAAGTGCAAGCAATACGTGACAAAGCTGCCAAAAGGGTAGCGGCCATTGCAAAACGGAAAATGGGAGGATTCAACGTCCTAAACCACGGAGACACATGGGTTAACAACTTTATGTTTGCTTACACTGACCAAGGAAAATTGAAAGATTTCAAATTTGTAAGTCTTTTGCTGCTATAATATAGAAAACATTTCTAATGTCGATGGATTTAATAGGTCGACTATCAACTAGTAATTTATTCGAGCCCCTCTATCGATCTGCAGTACTTCTGGGCGACTAGTCCTAAAATTGAAGTAAGAACGGAATACTTGGACACTGTTTTAGATCGATACTATGCCCGGTTGTTGATCACTTTAACCAAGCTTGAGTATTCGCTGGACCGGGTGCCTAGCAGGAAGCAGTTTAGAGAAGATTGGAACTCTAAGGCATTCTATGGTTAGCAGCTATTGTATGCAACTTATTTTTGTCATATATTCATAATGTTCAAAGCATGAATCTTTTAACTGGTATTATTTTTGCAGGTTTAATTGGTGCCGCCACAGTTCTGCCCCTGGTGAAAGCGTCAAGCCGAAACGATGCGTCTTTTGAGAATCTGTTGGCAAAAGACGGCGAAGGCAGCTTTCGCCACCATGCTTACAACAATGAGCGATATAGGAAGCATATGCAGCATTTGCTACCCTTCTATGATGATTTAGGGGTATTTGATCTTTATTAACGGCTTTTATAAGCAATTCGTCTTTTAAGATTTCTAGTTAATAGATAGTTGGAATAATATTCTATTGTAGAACATACCAAGAAGTATTATTAGTTAACATGGAAGAATTCGTTAATTTTTTAGAAGCCAAAACGGTATCACTTGTAATGAAATTTACGCAACTTTTCCACATAGCTATTATCTGTATTCATAAAAATATTACCTTTCAGTTGTTTGCTATTTTAAACAAATTTTACAGTTAGTGTAACTTTTACGCTATATATATATATAGTATTACCGCCTAGTATACCTAAGCCGTTCACGACCTTTTTGGGACAGAGTTGGCTATGATTTTTTCTTTTCATGTTGGACAAACTGATTCGATGATGTAGCGGATGCAACTTTTTTTTTCTGTCAGTGTCTGTTCGACATTTTCTTGCCACCACATTGCCAGATTTATTATTTTAATATTCGTAAGAAAATAAATTATTTATCAAATGTGTAAAAATCATTTTAATTTTCGTCAAAGGAAAAGTCAAAATGCCCAAAATAATTTTGTTACAACAAAAAATTTCCATTAAACGATGCTACTTCCAATTTAAAAAGAACAGACCAAATTTAAAAGAACGCGAGTCGATGTGGAGACTAGAGAATATGTTGCAACAATGTACCTATTCAGAAAATATAACCTTAAACTGAAAACAACATAACCTAACACATAAAATGTCAATTTCCATGAGGGAGTTTAATTGCCACAGAGGTATTGCCAACAAAATTACTAGATGGTCATAGCCTCACCTGACCCAAAAAGATCGTGAACGGCTTATACAGGGTGTTTCATAATATATGCGCAGGACTTCAGGATGTGATAGCTAGTCCAAAAATTTGAAAAAAAGTTTCTATTAACTTACCCTCTAAAATGCACAATTTTCGAGATACAGGGTGTTGAAATTGAAAAAAAAAATTCGTTTTTTGCGAATATCTCCGGAACCGTTTATCGTACAGAAAACAGCTTTTGTAAGCATTTTCTACTCATAATAAGCTATGTTTTGTGCGAGAAAAAAATTTTTTGTAAGTCATAATTGGTGAAGATTTTGAAGGAGTAGTGAGTGTTTTTCTCCCCAACTTCTACGCCACTGGTAAAAGTACAGTTGAGACGCCCATTTGAACCGCCAATGTTTTCTAAACAAAAAAGGTACTCTTGGTCATAAGCTCTAAAGTTGACCGTTTTCGAGAAAAATCAACTTTTATGTTGAAAAACATGGTCAATTTTTTGAAATAATTTTTTTTTTTACTAATTATACAAAATTTATTTAAACGTTAGAACAAGTAACAAAACCAAACGTTAACTTCATAATTGCAAAATTAAAAAAAAAATAACAAATCATACACAGTTAAATTAAATGTTGGAAATGTCCTCCGTTTAATTAGCAAAAAAAAATTTATTTCAAAGAATTGACCATGTTTTTCAACATAAAAGTTGATTTTTCTCGAAAACGGTCAACTTTAGAGCTTATGACCAAGAGTATCTTTTTTGTGTAGAAAACATTGGCGGTTCAAATGGGCGTCTCAAAACCGTACTTTTACCAGTGGCGTAGAAGTTGGGGAGAAAAACACTCACTACTCCTTCAAAATCTTTACCAATTATGACTTAAAAAAATGTTTTTTCTCGCACAAAACATAGCTTGTTATGAGTAGAAAATGCTTACAAAAGCTGTTTTCTGTACGATAAACGGTTCCGGAGATATTCGCAAAAAACGAATTTTTTTTTCAATTTCAACACCCTGTATCTCGAAAATTGTGCATTTTAGAGGGTAAGTTAATAGAAACTTTTTTCAAATTTTTGGACGAGCTATCACATCCTGAAGTCCTGCGCATATATTATGAAACACCCTGTACATATATACGTATCATGACAATGATAATGTGGAATGTACAATGTTTGATCTTTTAGTTTATAAATTTTCTTATTATATAAATGAGATCTGCTACTAACCATTAGCTTTAAATGTTAACTCATTAAAATATGTATGTTTTCCAATTCTTTTTTAGCTGTAATTAGGTATAATAAATGTGTAGAAATATGAATTGTTTTTTTACATGTTTCATTATTACCCAGTGTTTCTAGAGATAAATATTATTCAATATTCAAGTAGCTAAAAACGGCAAGGAGAAAGAATTTATTCGTTTTTACATTAATAAAAATTTTATTAATATATTTGGTCGTTCATTTTCATATTTAATATTTCGCCAAACTGTTGGCATAATGCCGTTTTTCGGTGTCCACTCTTTTAAATACATTTAGTCTTCGGAATATGTTGAAACAATGCTTTCAATATGGTATGGCCGTTATTATATACATAATTGAGCAACAAGGGCGACGACTTCGGTTAATGAGAACTCGCATACTAATCATTGCAAAGTCTGAACCGAGGAAATCGATTTAAAACCGAGTCAGCGATTTTTCAATATCATTAGTGGAGAATGGACAGAGAACGTCGATAATGTGACATTTTAGATTTTTATCTTTATCAGAAGGCGGATATTAAAAATAGAAATCTTTCGATAACTATGAAAAAATCTTGCGCGTACCGAGATTCGAACTCGCGACCTCAGGATCGGCATCCATTAGTGCAGCGTGTAGTTACGCGACTCCCAAAATCTTTTCAATTATTTGTATTAATATTTCACACAAACTGATGTAAAAATCATAGTACTAGGTTACGTCGTTCTCGACTTATGTTTGCATCCATCGGACGTGACATACTCGACGAATGTTAACGCTACATGGAGATATCGGAGAGCCGAATAACTACAGTAAAGACGGCGTGCGGTTCTTTTCACAAAGCCATAGTAAACATGAACAGTATTAATTAACGACTTTAAATATGTTACAAAATGTTACATCAATTAATTTCTACAATCGTATAAATCACAAACGGGCTGACGCTACAGGCGAATGCTACAAATACAGTCAACTCTACTGTTGCCACTAATTATAGGAGTTTATCTAACACATACTAGTATGTAAATAGGTAACAGATCTCATTAAATTAGCGAATACAAATTTACGATGATGGGGCAGGTCGAACATAACAAGAGGGCGATAATAATAGTATACCACACGTACGTAGAAATTCAAAGTGTTCCAATAAATGCACCAGTAATTATTGACAAACTTCAAGGTGATTGAAGAAGGACATTGCCAAGCATATGCACTCCCAAAGTACAGCGTGTGCTGCACAGCAGTTTGTTGCAGTTAACCTTCGGCTTTGTTTCATAATTTTCATGTCTCGTGCATAAACGTCCACTTTTAGCACTTGCTGCGCAAATATCTATTCTAATTACCTATCAATTATTCAAATACCCAATTCATATTCTAAATGCATTTGACAGTATAAACCGCTCAAAACTTTATGACGACCTAGTAACATTAAATACACCGGCGAAAATGAGACGATTGATAAAAATGACAAAAAGTGACAGTACGAACAGATGAAGGTATAACAGAGTTATTCACAACGAGTAAAGAAGTACGGCAGGTGATGCACTGTCAACCAGCTTATTCAAAATCTCACTGGAGGCTATAATACGGAAAGTGGACATTAGAGGGACAATAATAAATAAATTAACAGAAATTGTTGCATATGCGGATGACATTGTCGTCACATCAAGAGATGCTTCTTCTTCTTCTTTCTTCTATGTTAGGCACTTTATGCCCATTCCCAAACCACGTTGTATAGGCTATCGCGCCATCTTTTAGTTGGTCTTCCCACACTTCTACCAGCGGGTAATTTATCTTTTGCTATTTTGACAAGTCTATTTTTCCTCATTCTTGTTATATTTTCGCTCCAATCTCCCCTTCTCTCTTCAACCCATTCCCCAACCGGTGAAACGTTGCAGGTGTGTCTTATTTCCGTACTTCGTATTCTATCCAAAAGAGATTTGTTTGAGACCTTCCGTAATACTTTCATTTCGGTTGTTTCCATAAGTTCTTGCGTTTTTGTCATTTCTGCTCTAGTTTCCGCCGTATACGCTATTATTGGCCTTACTACTGCTTTGTATATTCCAGCTTTCGTGTCTACTCTGAGGAATTTGTTTTGCCAGACGGAGTAGTTTAAGCATCCCGCGACTCTTGCTGCTTTATATACTTGCTCTCGTACTTCACCTTGGACGTTTCCGTAGCTGTATAATTGTGTTCCTAGATAATTTATTTTCATTACTTGTTCTATAGGCTTGTCTTCTATCACTAGTTTACATCGTATATGTACTTTTGATGCTACCATTGCTTTTGATTTTTCGGAAAAAATTTTCATATTATATTTCTCACAGGTAGCTTTGAATTTCATTAATGACCTTTGTAAGTCATTCTCGTTTTCAGATATTAATACAGCATCATCCGCAAAACACAAGATGTTTACTTTCTCGATACCCATTTTATAGCCCCTAAGGGGTTTCGCACTTTGTATTATTTCGTCCATTATTAAATTGAATAAGAGCGGACTGAGGGAGTCACCTTGTCGAACGCCCTTTCATGCTGGGATACAATCCGTAATTTCATTATTCACTCGAAGTTTTACAGTGGTATTAGTGTATCAGGCCATTTTTAAGTTCAATAATTACGTGACCATTTGGAGTAGTTTTGGTACAAATTTGACGAGTTCGCTTGTATATAGGTTTCTTTTCAGTCATATTTTCTCGTATAGTACTTCAGCTGTGTGCATCTAAAAATTCTAAAGGTGACACGCACGCACCTTGTGGTTCTCTAAAAAGTTCAGCGTAGCCGTTCCGGGCTCTAGTCGTCTTAGTTGCAGCTGCATTTTGTTTCGCCCTGTTTAGGAGCGCTTGGTTACATCGATTTCAAAACACAGTCCATGGGAGCGAGCGAGATATTTTCCTAAAGAATGTAACTTCCATCGCACTATTTCGTCGAGTCGAGTTAACGACGGGCTCCTGCTTGCTCGTCATTGGTCACAGTTGCACGTCGCAAGTCAGAGCGTCTGGCGCGAAGAAGTTTGACTTGGTTTCGCTTTTGAGTTCAGTTGATTTCCGGCTGGGGCTTCAGGCGCTTATTCGAGAGCAAGGCTTCGGTGCCATCCGCGGTTTAGTGCGTGGGCGGCCCGTTGTTTTCGTGCTGTTCCGCTTTTTGTGTTGAGAGTTCTTCACGGACCGCTAAGTCGATAAGTGGTGTTTGTTTGTGAAGTGAGCTTGTGTGCCTTGGTTTGTTCGTATGACCTCCAGCTTTTCAAAATTCCGTTGGGCCGTAAGGAGCCCTTTCTTCCGTTAGCTGCGGGGATCCAAACTGCAGAGCTGTTCAATCTTTCGGTCTCGCCAGCTTCCTGTTCCGATTTCCCGAGAGGGAATTAAACCAGACCTTGCCAATTTGGGGAAATTTTCTTTAGGGACGCACGACACCCACTCATTCGCCAACGGCACGTTCATTGTAGTGGCGAGCTCACCAGTCCCGTGACGTAATCGCCTGGCTGACCCATTCAGGTAGTGTGTGTAGTTAATAACAACTACACTTCACCGCAAAATTAAGGGATCAGAAATAAAAGTGCAATATTTTTTTTATCGTTGAAAATATTGTTATGAAACTCATACGCAATAAAGATCGGACTATTAATAAACATTAAATAACATAACTTCGATCATTGGTGGTTAGAGAAAATCTAGACTCGTCGGTGAACAACACTGCTGCCCATTCTTCATCTCCCCAGTTCAAATTATCATGACCAAATGTTAAACATAGCCTCCGGTAAAGGGGGGTCAAAATTGGACCGCTTGCAGGACGTCTTGCCTCCATACCAGCATCGTGTAGTCTCCTACCTTCCGATGGATTGTTGGAGATCATTCTTCAGTGATCGAGCAGTGATGAACCTTTCAGGTCTCGCTGTTACGACCAAATACCGATCTTCACGCATGGTGGTTTTCTTTTTACGACCTTGGCCAGGTCTCCTGGTATAATTACCTGTCATTCGAAACCGCCGAGACACTCTGCAAATCACTGACTGCGCAACTAAAGGCCTTGCAGCAACTTCTCTCTGAGTATAGCCTTCCTCGAACAGTGTGACCACTTTAGATACATCTACCTCCGAAAGAGTTTCTATGAACATCGACTGCCATTTATTTTGATTTATATCACTGTATCAATTGTTTAGAACACCCTGACAGGCAACTTTTAATTACAAGACTTATGCAATTTTTGCAGTATTTGTTATCAAGCAGCATTTTTGTGGTATCTCAAGCTATAAATGTCCCTAAAATATGAGCTTCATAAGAATATTTTTAACGATAAAAAAAAGATATTACACTTTTATTTCTGATCCCTTAAATTAGCGGTGAAGTTTAATTAACTTTTATGCGTTCATTTATTGATTCATTGCCGAGGCCGCGTATTAAACTAATTCATTCAACTGTACATGCATAATTTATGCGTTCATTTATTGATTCATTGCCGCATTGCCGAGGCCGCATATTAAAAACTAATTAAGTTAGCAGCGTGCCAGCTAGGTAGTATAATCGATTACAATTAAAGCGTCCCCCAGCTGGGCTATATAGTTAGTCCATGTATTACTGTGTTTACTTTTGTGTATAATTAATTTACATGTGTAAGACCAATAGAACGGTATATCGAAAGTGGTCTTATGATTTCCGACAAGTCTGTGCATGCGTATTTTCAGGTTACTGTGTAAAGATAAATGTACGGCGAAGCCTAAATGTTTAAGAGTCACAGGTAAGTTATAACGCTCGTCGCTACAGCGCTGAAGGTCATGAGGCTGCTACTATCTTCTACCCTTGTTGAGCTTTGGATTTCGCTAAGGTGTTGTTGGAAGGTAGGCCCATTTGATTTCCCGTTTTCACTCTGGGTCTATCTTTTCATTCTTGTTTATGTCGATAAAACCGGGTGGCGCCCTATTAAATTTTATTGTTGTTTACCGCCCCTTTGGCAGTTGCCGGTAGGTTATCTTGTGTAGGACCCTTCGGCATATCTTGTTACTGGCTGGGCAGCGGCCCTAGATGAGTCATTGTCCCGATTGTAAGAATTATTGTCGGCGCCGGACGTCAAGCTTTACGTGAATTTTTGTATGAGCCGGCGCGGTGTTTAAAAGTCGTTTTAGACCGTAACGTAGCCGAGTGTAAATTTAAATTCTTTGATTGTCCACAATTTGTTGCAGACCTGCGATCAATACCCTGGAACAATATTCATCATATTGATCAAAATTCTATTAACAACGAAATTACGGAAATAAAAAATTCACTATCATTTATGAACGAAAAGTATGAAGAAATATTACTTACTGTAAATGATCATAAAAATCAAATAAAAACCATATCTTGCGAATTAACTAGCCTTCAAAATAAATACGACGATCAAACCAAAACTTGTGTTGAACTAAACGAACGCCTCGGCGATTTGGAACAATATACTAGAAACCGAAACATCAAAATTTTTGGATTACATGAATATCCTGGAGAAGATTGTAAACATATAGTGGAGAAGATAGCGTCCGAACTTCAGCTAGATATTAAAAAAACTGACATTGATGTGGCCCATCGTTTACCAAATTCTAAGAAAACTACACCACCCACAATTGTGGCACAATTCTGTTCGAGAATAAAACGCTATATGCTAGTAAACAAAAGGGCATTGGTTATCACAAATAATACATTTCAAGGAACACCAATAGAGACCATTTCATAAACGAACATCTAATTCCCTTAAACAAGCTAGTACTAATGAAAGCCAAAGAAAAAGCAAGAAAAATTAATTATAAATTCGTTTGGTTCAAAAATGGCAAGATCTTTGTTAGAAAAAATCCCGATTCCCATATTATCAGAATAAAAACAGTTGACGATATTCAAGCAAGGATGGTTAGGTGAAGCTGGTGATGGTGATATACATAGTAGTTCCTCCACATGCTGTTGCGGTATGTGTATTTGTTACAGAATTAAAGTTTTTTTAAGGTATGGATGTACATCAACTACATCATATTTTGGACAATGTAGTAATAAATACAGAAACATTTGATAGTATTCAAGCCAGTAACAATTCAATTGAAAATCGTACGACACTCATTAATGACCAATAGAAAAATTAGTTCACGAGCCGTAACCAAGACAATAAAAAAATTTCTTGGAAATTTTTTGTAGGTAGACCAACCTAACTGTGAGGGTTTGTGGCGTTACGATTTTCTTACCGAATCTGCATTCGTGCATTAATTCATATCCGGAAATTATTTTCGTGCATTCCAACAACGTCCTAAATTGCCCGAGCGTCCCGCTCGGGCAAATTAATACGACGTTGTTGGACCGCACTCAAAAAAATTTCCGGAAAGAATTAATGCTCTTATGAGATTATATGTGAAAATTTCAGTTTAGAGAATAATTTTAAATTATTACATATAAATATACGTAGTGTAGCGCAAAATTTTGATGAACTTCTAGTTTATATAAGTGAATTTAGGAATAAGTTTGATTTGATAATATTATCTGAGACATGGTGCATTGAAAATGAAGATTGTTTCAACATTTCAGGATATAAGGCACACTATAATTTCAGTAAAATCAATCAAAATGATGGGGTGTTGATACTAGTAAAAAGTTCTCATAAATATTTTGTTAAAACAATAAGCATTGATCAATTTAAATTTTTTAGCATAGAATTTCATATAGATAACAATAAAACAGCCATTACTTGTTTATATAAATCTCCGGTCTATAATTCCGACACTTTTTATAGAGCAGCTTCAACAATATATTACTAAACATTGCAAAACCCCTAATGAAATCATAACAGGCGACATAAATATTAATATATTGGAAAGTTGTGCACATGCCCAAAGTTATTTGAATTTAATGAGTCAACAAGGTTTTGTATCATACATAAATAAACCAACAAGAATTACAAACTTTAGTAAAACATGTTTAGATCATATTTTTATTAGAACAAAAATTTAAAAAAGTTCGTTGCTTTCAGCTGTTTTTCTTTCTAAAATAACTGATCATTGTCCAGTTTTTTGACAGATAAATTTCGATAACACACTGGATAATGGTGGCACACCTATTAAGCGTGTATACAGAAAAGTCAATTACAAAATGATAGATAAAAATATGAAAATAGTTAAATGGAATTCTATTTTGAATAACGATATCGAACATTCATTTGATAAACTGGTTAACACAATAATAGTTGAAACGAAAAAAGCCACAACCGAAAAAAGTTAAATTCTAAAGAGTTCAAAAGACATCCTTGGATAACGCAAGGTGTTATCAACGCAATCAATGCGCGTGACCGTCTGTATAAGCAAACAATCTTAAATCCAGAAAACAACGTAATAAAACAAACATATCAAACTTACAGAAACCTTATACTAACCTTAATAAAACAGCTGAAAATAACTTACTATCAGAATAAAATTAGAAATGTTAATAAAGACCCTAAGAGTATTTGGCAACTTGCCAAAATGTCTCTTAATTATGACCAAAACAACGCGAAACCTCGATGTGATATCACACCAGATAAATTTAACGAGTTCTTTACAGATATCGGGCAAAACCTTGCCAATAAAATTAACATAAATGAAAAAGAACAAAATAATATGTTGAAAAATATAACCCCTACTAGTAATACTTTTTTTCTTACACCTACCACCCCCGATGAGGTAATCAAAAATATTAATAAATTGAAGGATAGAAAAGCGTCTGGGTATGATGGGATTTCTTCAGAATTATTAAAGAGTATTGTGGATAGTGTCTTCTTTCCCCTTTGCCAATTATTCAATGAGTGCTTTTCACAAAGTAATTTTTCAAATTGTTTTAAAAAATCCATAATAACACCTATTCCAAAAACTGGTTCATTTGATGACGTAAATAATTATCGTCCTATTTCATTGATATCTAACTTTGCTAAAATATTTGAAAGATTGATTAAAGATAGACTTTTACCTTTTTTTCAAGTTAATAATATTTTATATACGAGACAGTTTGGCTTTACTGAGAACAAAAGCACTAATGACGCAGTAGCACTTTTAACTAATTATATTTATTCGGCTCTTGATAATTCAATTCCCTGTTCAGCCATATTCTTAGACTTAAAAAAAGCCTTCGACACTGTAAAGCATAATTTATTACTAAAGAAACTTGAGATCATTGGTATCAGGGGTCATGCCCATAATTTGCTTCAAACTTATCTTTTAGACAGAACACAATGTGTAGTAATCAATAACATAAAAAGTTACGAAACAGTGGTTAAATGTGGTGTACCTCAAGGAACAGTACTTGGTCCTTTACTTTTTTTAATTTACATCAATGACCTATTAAATTTAAAGTTAAATGGTAAACTTATATCATACGCTGATGACACGGTATTGTTTCTTGAGGGATCTGACTGGTCACAACTGAAAGAAGTGGCTGAACAGGATTTGAAAAGTATCAGAACCTGGCTGGATGTTAAAAATTTATCACTAAACTATGAAAAAACTACCTTCTTAACATTCAGCATAAATAAAACCAAACAGAGTAATATCACTAAGCTAAAAATTCACCAAAGTAAGTGTAAACATGTAAACTGATATTGTGAAAGTGTCCAGTGTTCTAGCACTGTCAAATATTTAGGAATAACAATAGATGAGTTTCTAAGGTGGGATGTTCACATTAACAACCTAGGAAGCAGATTACGAAAATGTTTTTACATATTTAAAAAACTACGTGAAATTGTACCTCTAAGAACTCTATATATTTTTTACTATGCTTTGGTAGAATCTCTTCTTAATTATGGTATAATCGGGTGGGGAGGTACTTCCAGAATGTATACAAAAAGCCTTCATACAATTCAAAAAATTTTGTTTAAAATAATGGCGAAGAAACCTATGAGATATCCTACAAATTTAATAATGGCTGAACTTAAATTATTGTCTATTTCTAAGCTTTATTTGTTAGCTGTTATTAAATACGCATATAAAAATCAAGAATGCATTTCTTTTATCAATCATGCACACAACACACGTTGTAATAAACAAGTAATGGCCCAACTAACTAGAATGAATAAGACATTTGGTCAGCGCTCATTCCTTTATTATGCTCCCAAAATATATAACAAAGTTAATCAATATTTATTAATTAATAAAATTTTAATTACAAGTAATAACTTCAAAAAACATGCTAAAACTTGGCTTGCAAACTTGACAAACGAAGATTTAAATTTTATTTATGTGCAAACCTGATGACAGTAGCAACAATAACTCATCATTGTGATATTTAAATAACCCGCATTTTATTCCACTCATTATCTAGCCCCGCGACAATATTATTGCAAAAACCACACACAAACTGTTTTTCAGTTTTAGTGGCCTATATTCCCCAGTCATTTTCATTGCACCGTTTTCTCATTTCAGTGGGGAATATATAACTGTATTATCTCTTGTCGCATAAATGTACAAAAAAAAGTTATTAATATTCACACTACCTATCTGTTTATCTAAGATACTACATTTTATTTACGATTAATAAAAATGTTTAAGTTTATTATTATAAAAAAATGTATGTAGAAGCACAAGGAATGATAATAAAGTTGTTATTATTATTATTATTATTATATTGCCTTAAATCGGTTTAAGAGAACGAAAAATCCAGAACACTGGAATTATTACAAACGGCTTAGAAATCTCACGGGAACAGCAATAAAACGAGAACAGAAAGCGTATTACGATAGTAAATTTAACAGTAGCTCTCAATCTGTATGGAAAAACTTAAAATTACTAAATATGACTAACAAACATCGAAAAAATGATCTGCCCACTAATCTGTCTGACTGCAACGAAATTAATAACTTTTTTATTAATAGTATTCCAAAAACAAATATTGACGATAACGTAATAAATTTTTATCTAAATAATATTAAAGAGACGGTGGTAGAAAAATTTAATTTTACAGTCACTGATGAAAATTAAATACGATAAATAATGTCGTCAATCAAAACTAATGCGACTGGAGTCGATGGATTAAGTATTTCAATAATTAGTAGCTTCAGCGTACTTATGCGAACGTTTTGTCCGTCCGTCCGTCCGTCCGGATCGCCTGTAACTTTCGAACGGCTACAGATATCGAAATTTTGAAAGGGGGCAAAGTTGTTGCTAAGGTCCCGAGCACCTTCATGCGCTATTTGGTTTTGGCGAAAGGTGGCGATTTTCCACTTTGCAAAATTTCCAAGCATTTTAGCACAGTGGCGGCTTGTCCACTTGGCGCCATCTACAGAAGTTCGGTGGTCACGTTTTGAACTACACATTCTGGGTGCACTATAATACTTAATGTTTTCGCAGTGCTGAAGCTACTCTTTAGACCTGTACTTGAGCAGTTTATTAGTCTTTGTATTCCGTTTCTACTTCCCATAATCATCCATCTTGTTGATTGTTGCGTATCTAATTCCGTTTTCCCACTTGTTGAACACGTGCTCTTGTCGTACCACTTCCAAAAGTTACGGCTCCAAGCGACTTTAAAGACTTAAGACCAATTAGTATTCTTCATATCTTATCAAAAGTGATTGAAAGAGTTATTGGGCGTCAACTACGACAACATCTTGGCAAATACAGTGTAATACCAGATACGCAATCAGGTTTTCGGAAGGGATATAGTTGTAACACGGCTTTATTAAAAATCACAAATTATGTCATTTTGGCAACTGATCAGGGGAATGTAACGGTTATTGCGCTACTCGATTCGAAGGCCTTCGACACAATAAATCATTGCGTCTTACTCTCTATATTTCATTATATTGGCTTTAGTCAAAATGCAGTCACTCTGTTAACCAATTACCTACTTGTCCGATTGCCAACAAGCTGTCAGTTTGCATGATCAACAATCTGAATTTTCTAATATCACGTCGGGAGTACCGCAAGGACCAGTTTTCTTTACGATTTACACTTCCTTTCTTTACTTCCCTCTGTGCTGCAGTCATGTACCTCTCATTTTTACGCGGATGACTTACAAATTTACAAATCGTTTAAGCCTGAAGAAGTTGTCGAAGCGTGTGAAGCCATAAACAAAGATCTTGCAGAGTTAGCAAAAGTATCTGAGCAGCATGCTATGGCACTCAATCCAGGTAAATCAGCAGTATTAATATTCGGTATAAGAACCGACCAATTAAAAATTTAAAAAAAATGTAAATATTAAGATCAATAACCAAACCTTACCTGTAGTTGAATCCGCAAAAGAATTTAGATGTAACGCTTGATAGCGGGTTACGGTTTAAACAGCACGTATCAAAATGTTTGCAAAGTGCATATTGTAACCTTCGACTGGCTTTTCAAAATCGGCAAGTTCTCAATCGAAAAATCAAAATTATGTTGTGTAACAGTCTTATCTTATCAAAATTGCTTAGATGCACGAGACAAAGCTAGGATACAGAAAGTTCAAAATGCATGTTTAAGGCTGGGGATTGAAACGAAGAAAATTCACCAATCTTCCCTCTTTCTTTATCGTGTTGTGTGGTGCTGGTATCTGTATTAATATAGACCCACTCGAATTTTCCACTGTAAAATTTCTACCTCGCTATTCAACTTATGCAAGGGTTTGTTTCTCTGCTGAGCAGATGTGCTCTAAGCAGATGTGGGTCAAAAGCACGAACAGATGTTTTTGCCGGTGCAGATAATTTTAAGATTATTCTGTGATTTTAAGTAAAATAAGCTTCATGGCCTTTGTATGTGTGTATTATCGAAACCTCATTTTACTGAATCCGGTGCTTTAAGCTTCTTGGCCTTTCAGTCAATATAACAAAGAAATCTGTGAAATTTAGTTAGAATAAACAGGAACCAAGTGATATTTAACTAATTCTAGCCAAATTCTGAATCTATTATGTACAGTGACCGCCAAAAAGTCGGCCTAATATGGGAAAAAAATTATTTTGATTTAAAAAAAAAACTTCTTACGTCAATAATTTGTGCTTGTCTAAGGCCCTGAACACACGGGATTCCGTTTCCCAGATTCGGTATGCGGGATACAGAATCTGAGTCTGTTCAGACACGGCGACTGAATCTCAGACGCGGGCCTTCAGTCACTTGCAGTGCCGTACTGTTATGGACCTAGCATTGCTGTTCTTTGTTTCTGTCGAATTAGTCTAAAAGTGCTGTATTTAAAGTCAAGGATTGGGCTCTACAAAGCTAATAAACTTTTCATTGTGAAATAATGTACGCTCTATGATCGTTGTATAGTAAGGAACGCCTTGCTTATTCGATTTAAATAGAAGTTGCAGAAAATCTGCTACGCCTATGATATGATATCATATGTTCTGGCTGGCAAAAGTAGGCGAGTCCAGGCCGTGGTACACGTGGACTCATATCCTCTATATGCTCCAATGGTAAATCGGTATCCGAGATACAGAATTTGTCGCCGGCGGCCGAAATGGAGAGATAAGGAAAATCGGCCGCCGGCGACACATTCTGTATCTCGGATACCGATTTACCATTGGAGTATATAGAGGATATGAGTTCACGTGTACCACGGCCTGGGCTCGCCTACTTTTGCCAACCAGAACATATGATATCATGTCATAGGCGTAGCAGATTTTCTTCAACTTCTATTTAAATCGAATAAGCAGGGCGTTCCTTACTATACACAGTGGCGTAACAAGACGGTTTAGCGCCGGTGTGCAAGAATAAATGATAGCCGCTGTAGACAAGAAGTTTCAGAAAAAAGAGGGGGGGGGGTAATTTTTGGTCATGCAACACTTTAAATTTAAAAGAAAATTAATAAGCTTTTTTTACATGAAAGGTTACTTACTGCAAAATAAAACACATTTAAATGTTTCAATCTTTTATTAAATATAACATAATAATAATTATAATCTCATTATTCCCTATTGGGACATAGGGTATTCGTATATTCTCTCCAGTTGTCATTTTCCTTTGCTCTTTGGCTCAGTTGTGCTATAGTCTTTCCTGTCTCTTGTTTTACAGTTCTCCTCCACGTTTTTCGCGGGCGTTCTCTGTTTCTAAAACTCTAAAGTTTCCAATCAAAACTTTTCTGCAAATTTCAGTTTTATTTTTTCGCAACGTATGCCCTAACCATCTATATTTTCTTCTCCTAATTTCTATATTAATGTCCACCTGATTTGTTCGGACCCAAAGATCTTTGTTCGAAATAATGACTGGGCACCTAACACCTATTTACAAACACCTGCATTTTCTGCTTTACCAGTTCTGTAACCGTCCACGATTACGACCCATAAAGTAGAACAGATTTTACCATTACATCAAACACTCGCAAAATATCATGAAACATAAAAATACATAGGGAAATACAAAAACAAAAACCACGTAACAGGAATACAAATTTAAATAATTCACAAGAAAAATAAAATACCGATGGGGCCACAATTATATATAACAGTAATGAGATAACATGAACAGGAAAATAACACATATTGCTTGAATAAGAAAGATAAAAACATAGTAGCAAATATTTGAGTAGGCTTGACGCTCACTTTAATTATGACATATGTCAACTAATTGTGCCTACTAAAGCAATTTTGTTGTATGGTCATCTCTTTCTTACTCAAGCATTCTATTTTGTAGTTCATGTTATCTTATTGCTGTTATATATAATTATGGCCCTATCCGTATATCTTTATACATATAATTCTTCTGTACGTGTGTACGTGACTGAACTCCTTCTAAACGGCTG
Source organism: Agriotes lineatus (assembly GCA_940337035.1). Taxonomy (NCBI): domain Eukaryota; kingdom Metazoa; phylum Arthropoda; class Insecta; order Coleoptera; family Elateridae; genus Agriotes; species Agriotes lineatus. The sequence continues at coordinate 208,632 of CALNHX010001169.1, read as the reverse complement.
GACCGATTTTGATGAAATTTTTTGTGTGTATTTGAGAGGGTCCCTAGATAATTTAGATTTACAATTGGATCCGGTAGGTGGCGGTGCAATCGGGTTCTAGAATTTTTTAAAATTTTTTTGACGAATTTATTTTTTAAATTTTTTAAGATTTCTGGCATATCAGAATCCCACCACCCTCCAACATTTTTCGAAAATTCGAATATCGAAAAAACGTTTGCTAAACCCGCCAATAGCAGGCAAACCAACGTTCGGGCAGGACAACGTCTGTCGGGTCCGCTACCCCTTAAAGGGTGAAATGGGGCAAATAAGCCTAAAAATCGATATGGGTGTCGTTATTGCGGTTTTTTGCTATGTTGATTGCGAAAATGGCATGTATTTTTAAGTCCAAGACGATGGACATGACATAAAATTAAAACTCTATAGTGGTGAAACGGGGTTTCAGAGAGAAATTATTTTTGGGGGGCCGGTTGCCGGGCCACCTAGTAGATATATAAATGTGTAGGTAGGTATAGCACTTTAATTAAACTCTCCTTTGCGACACTTTGTTAAAGCTAACATATCTATCAGTGAATTAAAACCAAGAGTACTGGCTCTTAATTTCCCGATACTCAGTAATGCAAAACTCTTTAGGCGTATTTGGCTCATCTTACTTAGCAAAACGTTTTTAATAATTTTTAATTTAGAAAAAGATCTCTCAGTGGAGGCTGTAGTGACGGGATGTAAAAAGTAGGATATAAGCTGTATACAAATATGGAAAGCTAGCCAATGATGTGTGATTATACACACATTTTTCTCCCACTTCCTTTACTGATAAGCAATATTTAATACTAGTTGTGTACGAAGATCGAAATTGTACAATTTGCTTTAGTAAGCCGTCATCGAGATCAGTTTCATACGTAGTTTGAAGTAATTTGGCACTGTCGATGACCTCTGTATCTGAGGCAATCGTCAGAAATTTGCGGTTTAAAACTTGGAATTTATAGTAAGTTACTATGCACTATGCACGATGCAATCTAAGAATCACAAACACACACTAGAGCTGGAACTTCTAATCTACTCAAAAGGAGAAAAGACTGCGCACTCAACAAAAGAGCCCAGTGGCGCTCACGTATCATAGTCTGTTGCCGCTTTGAACCTCTATTCTAGGAAAACTTTTATTTTCACAAAAAACTCCGCTACCGCGGCGCCTATATATATTCGGGGCGGAGGTTCTTTGCACCCCCTGCACATATGATAGTTACGCCACTGACTATACAACGATCATAGAGCGTACATTATTTCACAATGAAAAGTTTATTAGCTTTGTAGAGCCCGATCCCTGACTTTAAATACAGCACTTTTAGACTAATTCGACAGAAACAAAGAACAGCAATGCTAGGTCCATAACAGTACGGCACTGCAAGTGACTGAAGGCCCGCGTCTGAGATTCAGTCGCCGTGTCTGAACAGACTCAGATTCTGTATCCCGCATACCGAATCTGGGAAACGGAATCCCGTGTGTTCAGGGCCTAAAATCTATTTAGCCCCTATCATATATACCGAATGATTTACTTATTTAGAAAATAGAGTTTTCCGAAATTGTTAAAATCCAAAAAGTGCTATTTTTAGGAAATTAAGTAAGATTTCAATCAGATTTTTTTAGAGTGTGTTATTTTTGGCTAACTAAATAATTTCAGGCCAGAATTTTTTTTATATTTTTCAAAATTTCACATACCAAGACTTAATATTAAAATTAAAATTTTTTATGTGAAGACTAAAGATTTATAAGTGGAAAAAGAATATAAAATGTTAATTTCTTCTTAAGATTTTTTATCATTTACCGAAAAGTAGTATGTTTGCAGAATTTTTCCGTTTTTATGCAAGGCGCTTTTTAGGAGAAATATTTTTCAATTCTAATTGATATATATTTAAATGGCTTCTAGAAACTCTAATCTAACCCTGTTAATGAATTACTGTTACAAAAATCCTGTAAATGTTTTCTTACAGTTGTCTAAATGAGATTTTTCTTTATCCAATTTACATTTCTAAAAAATACTAATTGTCGGTAAATAATAAAAAATGTAACGAAGTAATGAACATTTTGAATTATTTTTTGAAAAAATTACTCTTAAAGGGATGAAAAGGGGTAAACTGTGTTTTCACGAATTCGTCAGTATCTCTTAGACCCGGTAAAATATCGACTTGGTGTTTACTTCCATAAGTATCCAATGCAAATGTGTAAAAACTCATTTCGGGATTTTGCCCTAATCAACCCTTAAAGTTCGAATCTGCATTCGGGGTGAAGGGTGAAGTATAGAACTCCTTGTATCTCCTGTGATTGTTAAGTTAGAGCATTCTTTTTTTGGTATATAGATGTGTTTTTCAAATCTTTAGAAAATGGTTTTAGAGTTTTTTTTTTTAATTTCACTACTAAAGTGGTACAAACGGAAAACCGAAAAGGGGTAGGAGGTTAGAATAATTTTTTTCGCTCTGGGATCATTTCAGTATAAGACTGACTGAAATAATTTTTCGAAATTTTACCCCTAAGGGGTGAAAAGGGGTAAACTGTGTATTCACGAATTTCTAAATATCTCATAGATTAAAATGGGAGGATTTCTAAAATTCCACCGCCCAAGTGGTGGAAACGGATATATGCTATAATATATGAATACAACATTTAATAAGTAAATTAGTAGTAAATTAAGCAAGAAAGTACATAGGTACGTATTACGTAAAAAACTAATCTGTTACATTATTATTTGTAATAATAACATTTATTTGTAATAATTGTACGTGAAGATATAAACTACAATTCAATTTTTAAAAAAGTTTTCGGTAGCGGGAATGAACACGGGTCTCCTGAGCGAGAGTCAGGTATCCTAGCATATACACTATACAGGGTTATAATTTCTCTTCTTCAACCAGCTATATACCTCCCAGAGTCATGATATTTAAGCCAAAATGTACTTATTTTAATGACTGAATTTTTATCAGTAATAATGTATTAAGGGCAAATGATTTTGCCGGTGAAAATGTTTGGGAAAGTTTCTTGTTTTGGCAATGTCACAAGACAAACTAACTTGATAGATGAGGGAATTTGTCAAAGTTATTTTATCCGCAAACGTCACAAAAGTGACAACTTATGTGTCTTTATTGACAAGGTAAAAGCGACTTTTGCGTACTTTATCTGCCTAAGCGCACAAAATCATTGCTCTCTTTCTTTTTTTCTATGTTTGTTCGCTATCTCCTCCGAAGATACTGGACCGATTAAATTGTATGATGGCTTAAAATTTTGCAAATTTTTAGACTTAGATCGTAGGCCGGTTTTTATTTTCAAAAAGAGTACGAAAAAGTTTTAAGTTAAATAAACCTTTAAGCAGCGGATCGGAGCATCTGTCGCCGTGGGTTATGGTGTGACAGCTGCTGTAGGCGTGTGCTATTAGCTCGGGTGATTTACTATGTTCATATATCATTACAGTAGCGCGTTATTTGAACAACAGAGGTTGGAGCAGGGGTACAGTGCTCGCCTGTCACGCGGGTGGCCTGGGTTCGATTCCCGGCCGATGCATCCTTTTTTTTAATTTACATTAATGAAATTTACCTGAATACGTTTGCGGATAAAATAGTATATGTTATTCGGAGTAAAAGTGACTTTATGTGGCTTAGCTGAATTATTTGCCTCACCAACGTTCGGCTAAATAAACTTCAGCTTCGCCACATAAAGTATCACTTTTACTCCTAATAACATAATCTACTATTGTTAAGGGCATTGCCAAAAAACAACAAATCTTGAGTAAAACTTGTTCCGAGCAAAATCATGAGCCCGAAACACATTTCGTGGAGTATTTCCCAAATATGGGTTCATTTTGTATCAGTATACAATGAATATGACATTTATACTGATTCACAATGACAGTTTAATGATGTTTTTCAAATGCCACATTGATTAAAACAACATATTTGGTGGTTTCCATGGATACAAGTGGTAAAATAAACTGATAAAATTTCAAGGAAAAATTTTGATTTTTTGCCACTATAAAAACACGTGATTGGTTGAATTTTGGAAAATTATGGCTTTTGATTGGATAATAGGAGATGCGGGAAATAGTCACTGAAATTAGTTCAACAGTAAATTATTATTCAAATATTAACACATTGGAAATGAGATGACCACTTTATAATAGATTATTTAAGCATTACAAGATACTATCAAACAAATTATTTTTAAAATTGTTTTATTTATACATTGCATATCTACATTCAACAGTTTTGTGTTGAACGTGATAATTAAACTATTTAGGTGATCCTTACAAAACATCTATAAAATAAAGCTTTTTAGAGGCTCGCATCCAGCGACAGCGCCGTATCAAAGTTAGAAATAAATAGTAATTTTTATTAAAATTAATATTATAACATATTTTAGTTATTTAAAAAATACGGTTTTGTAACTAAACACTCAAAAGTAACGATTAACGCCTACAGCAGCTGAACAAGTCAAGTTAAAAATGATTTTTTTTTATGTTTAATAATCTTCATTATCGTTTCCATAATGCTGCATATTGTAAGACTATACAGTGTGGTAAAAAAGTCTGCAACACCTGAAGCATCTTGCTTTATTTGCATTTTTCTCGAAAATTTCTTTATGCAACTTCATAAAACTTTTATACTACAATACTCAAAACGATGTGCTCTTCCACTTGTTCGAACAAAAAATAGGGGTTATCATTTTAAAAAAATGCCCCAATTGACCCAGCTGGTGTACGCCACTGTATATAGTTCTAGAGTATTTCAAAAGATAGCAAATTTACAATGCTTTTTGACCTCTTCGAGCGCTTTTGGTACAAAACAGGATTTTGCAAGATATTGCAGGTGTTCCAGACTTTTGTACCACACTGTATAATATTTTTATAAGAGACTGTGAGTTTGTGGCAATGTAAAGCAAATTGGTTCCCAACAACTCTATAATATAACTGTTATAAAAGTAAGAGAAAGTCTACTTTAATGACAGATTTTAGTAGTAATGACTTTTAAGACGGTTGCGGAAAAACATCCTTTTTCAACCTAAAAATAAATATTCTTCAACAATTTTTTTCTTCATAATTCATATTTCGTTGTAAACATTTCTCTTCAGCTATTAATTATTACGTATAACAAAACAGCTATAAATCCGGGTTCTAATAATAATCATTCACTGTCACTCGTATTCGGGATTTACCCATATATGTATTATACATACCGTGTGTCCCAAAAGTCTGGAATAAATTCAGTATTTCCTAAAATGTTTCCGGCTAAAATCCTCGAACAGGTCAATTTTTATTTTTTATTTGAGCATTTTTTGAAATAAAATGCATACATACAGGGTGTCCCGCGTATGAGGTATGGCGTTATCAATATTTTTTTTAAATAGAAACCCCCTTTTTTTATTACGGAATCTGAAAAAACACATCTTTTTACTTACGTTAGGCTGATGTTTGAGTATAGGCCACATTACCAAAAATTAAGAAAAAAAATTAAATTTGCAAAATACTAAATTTGATTTTAAGATGTGTGATTTTACGCTTTTATCAATGACAGCAATCAACATATCGGTCGTCTTAGTTAGTGTCAGACAGACAACGGTGCACAATTTGTACATTTAATTTAGTTGTTTTAGAAATTACTAAACTTAGTATTTTACAATTTTTTTATTTTTTCTTAATTTTTGATCATCTGATCTATACTCAAAAATCAGCTTAACGTAAGTAAAAAGGTGCATTCTTTCAGATTCCGTAATAAAAAAGAGGGTTTCCATTAAAAAAAAAATATTGATAACACCATAGCTCATACGCGGGACACCCTGTATGTATGCATTTTATTTCAAAAAATGTTCAAATAAAAATAAAAATCGACGTGTTGGAGGATTTTAGCCGGAAACGTACATTTTAGGAAATACTGAATTTATTCCAGACTTTTGGGAAGCACGGTATATAGCTAGTAGGGCCTGGAAACGGCCGAAAACATTACGGCGCCGACATAGTCTCACTCTGAGTATAAAGCGTCTAGTGCGCATGCCTGAGAATTCAAACTCAGCCTTTAGAAGGGAATTTTAAACTTGATTACTTCCCCACCGCGCGGACGACGCCGACGCGTTTGCGCACAGCTCATCATATACATTGAAGAGTTGGTTGTCTGTCTTACTTATTCGTGACCCCCCAACTCATAGCCGCTAGCAATATACTTCTTTAAATATATGGATTTACCGTATTGTAAATTTCGCATTTCCCACTGCATTGCAAAACGTTGATATAATCCCGTGGGACCTGAAAATAAAATTTCAAGTACCGCACGGGCGGAGTTTTATCACGAGTTTGCGCGGTCTTTCCTCCTGTACTCTTATCCGTTCCCCGTTCTTGTAGTGTTGTTATCAACTTTAAGCACAAACAAAGGGGGCTGGAGAAATGATACTTACTTTAATTGCTTACGATCCAAAGTTGCAATCAAAACACCAAATTGTCTCACTCGGGCACTGCCCAGGCGAGTCACTATCAATCGCAAATCAGGGGGGTCGCCTGCCAACTGCAGTCGAAGACGGCGTGAGTTCTAAAGATGGAAAGATTGGCGCCACCGATTTATGATAACAAAAAAACGAAGCCTTAACCCCTTGATTCAGCGATTGTTAGATTTCGCTCCAGCTAAATCGGAACACTGAGAAATTACTAGAAATGCGCAAAACCGGAGTCAAACAATCAAGTGTAATTAAATATGACAAGTTCGTTTTATTCACTCATAAGGTTGGGCACACACATAAAAGATACACATAGGTAAAAAGTTTCAGGCCTGCATATGCATTGTAACTGCCCCAAGGATCATTGTTCACAAAAATAGGGTGGCCAAATTAAAACACCAGATTATAAAATTAACGGAAATTCCTGCGGCTCCCGGATAGTGACGTTAATGTAAAATAGTAAAATTACAGCGGGCGTCCGCTTCAGGAATTTCTATACTGTTGTACATATAATAAATAAATAAATATCACAATCCGCAGCAAGTAGAACTGCGGCGAGGGGAAGCCTCTTACTTTACACATTAAAAATACTACGCCATCAAGTGATGCGTCCAGACCATTATCTACATATCTCGCGCCAGTTTATCGCGCTAATCTTACTTTAAAAGCCAAAATACTTTAGGCAGTCCTTCGTCGATTGAGCCGTACAACAGAAGCACAAATTAATAGGGCAGTAAGGTTACCTTAGGCTGATTTGAAGTTATCTTCGCGCGAACAGCATTGCAGGAACGGGCTTCTGGGGACGAGCAGTTCGCCAGGTAAGCGCGTCGAGATACGTTATCGCAGAACGCAGCGGCCACAAGGCGGAATTTCCAAGTCTTAAAGGAGACCCATCACGAGGTAATCGAGATATAACTGAGGTCCAGAACGTGGTATTCGCCTATTTGGGGCCAAGTCCGAGATGTATGAGCGTACTTGGGGCCCAGCACGAGGTGGGGAAATAAGTTTCCCCAAATGGTTCGCTCGGAAATTTTGACGTCAAAAAAGGTCTGCACCTAGCAGGATCTCCAAATTCACATACGGAGAAATGTCGAAACGCGTACAAATCCCCTAACTGAAGGGTGAGAAGTGCCTAGACAACAATAAGCACCTTCTCCACAATTGCGACCTCGAACAGCGCCAAAAACTTCCACGACCTTATTCGATTGAATGCCGGGACAAGATCCCAAATTTTCGCGTCGCGAACGTTCAACAATGTGCAACGGCGGCGTATCAAAAATGCGCAATATCCGGACGCAATTCGAAAAATATCGAACATACAGTAAAGCGAAAATTAATGGTAACAAAATGTCGAGAATACAGTAAAGCGAAAATTGACGGTAACAGTGTATCGGTCAGCTGTTCTGTTCATCGATGTATATTAATTAATATTGTCGTCTGCTATTAACGTTATTGATCGATAATGGCAACTTCGTATGAATTAAAGATAAACGATGCCTTCAACAGTTATGAAGAATTAAATGAAGCCATAATGTTACATGAAAAACAGAATAAAGTACAATTTTGGAAACGAAATTGCAAAACTCTTGACAATGCTAAAAATCACTGCCCCAAGTTATACAGTATCGCAAACTCAACATTAAAGTATTATGTTATAAAATACTTTGCATTCACGAGAAAGTTGAAATTATTAATTTTCAAAACGACGTATATAGTAATTGCCAAAACACCAATAATTTGGTTTGAACGAAGGATTTGTAGAACACGATTATTACAGTAATAATAATGATATAGTAGTAGAACATGATTGCCAAACCACCAAAAATTTTGGTAGACATTATGAGCGAAGAAAATGTTAACAATATTCTATAATTCGATTAATCCCATTCTGTAGAGACAATAGAAGAAATCGTTTGTGATATGAATTATTCAGAAATTGTTGATGTTGGATCATGTTTACATAACATTTGTTTGTCGGTATGTTATAAGCATTTACTTTTACAGACATTCCTTAGATTTTAGTAATAACATATTTTGAGGAAGCAATAAAATTTCGAGGTAGGCCTAGAGGAAGATCCCTAACAGCTATTGGTTTACCAAGAAAGAAAGAAAGGAAAAATTAAAGAGCCTCCAAAATTACTGCAAATCAATACTGTATCTTGTATTTTACGGAAGATCGCACAATACTGATTTATTATAGGCATTTGTTAGTGTAAAATTGTCATTAATATATAGGTAAAAACATATATTTTGTTGCTGATTCTATCTAGTAGCTTTCTATTAAATTATTATCGGTTTCGCAATCGGTTTTTATTAAATAACTTAAAATATTCATTTACCTACGTCTCTACCCAATAACATTTTAGAAATTAGAGTGCAACAGTGTATGAAAGTATGTCGGGATTCTAACGAATAATTAGCAATCCCGTACCATAGGACATGAACCTCGCAAACGCGTGATAAAACTCCGCCCGTGCTGGACTTTAAATTTTATTTTCGGGTCCCATGTATGGGACTTATCCACGTCCTAAATTTAACGCAGTTCGTGCCATGTTCACAACCTGGGTTTTGTATATGGCTTTGTAACGACAATACGACATCTGTCTTACAATGTCTAAACTATTTATACGCTATTTATGTGGAAATTTATCAGGTGTCTGCAAAAACAGCACCGATAAGCAACATTTGACGTTGTAATTATCGCCCTAACTGACAACAGCTTGAATTTATGTAGGAATCACGTACTATCAATAATTAAACGTCAGAAATAGTTTACTGAGGTCTTAAATGAAAGATCAAAAATCGTATCTTCCTGTAAGCTATTTTACAGTTTCTGTTTTCTATTTTTCACAAGTAAATTTTACTGTTGGATGACAGAAATACAAATGAAAAATGCCTACAAAAGCGTCGATATTTTGAATACAATTTTACAGCACAAGCGAATCTGTTACCATTTATAAAATTGCTTACGCTAATCAGCCAACATTCGTCTTTGAAATGAAGTCTTGTTTAACTTCATACGACGCGTGTGAATCGATAATACGTGATTCCTATGTATCAATCTGTCCCTATTATTTCAACATTAGCCAAACGCCAGCCTTAAGCTTAATATTTGGCATTAAAAGGTTTGAAAGGTCTCGCATAAATTAAAAGAAATTAATTGGGTTAATATGAGAAACAGACATTACTTTCACGCTGTCTCCCTCTATCACAATGTAGTCGCTACTGAATGTCCACCATAACTGTGTAACACTATTACATATCGCACCGATGTCCATAACTTAAATTTAAGATTCAGGGGTAAAATGAATATACCTTTACTTTCTAGCGAACAAGCTAAAAGATGTTTTTTATACTGTATTGCAAAACTTTACCTTGGTTTGCCCCTGGAAATTAAAATGCTACGAGCTCCTAGGTTTCGGTGCCGGCTTAAACAACTACTTCTTTATCCAATTACACCTGCTGCAATTTAATGAGTGTTTTTTTCATCATCTTTCGAACTTTTGATTCTTAGATTTACCTATACATATATTTTGTGGTTCATTAATACGGAAAATTTTTCAAAATAACTTGTGGTGCTGTTTCGATGCGTACTCTCATTTTTATTTAATAGTTAAATTATTTGTTTACTTAGTTTTAGGTTTAGTTTTTAGTTTTGTGCAGGGTTAAGTGGAGGAGCGGTCTGCAACTATGTTACTCAACTGAACTTCGCCCTGCACTAATAATATTATAGATGCATAAAACTTTCTTTTCCATATTTATGTCAATAAAGACACTTTATTATTATTATTATTATCATTATTATTATTATTAAATGTCCTTAATCGTTTGAATGAGAGCATAGGGTATTTGGCTTTGTATTAATATGTCGAGTACATCATTAAACCGGATTCTGTCAAACGCTTTTTAAAGGTCGATAAAGCACATATAAGCTGGTTTGTTAAATTCCAAAGATTTTTCGCTAACCTGTCTTACTATAACGACTGCGTCTGTGTATGACCGCCCACTTCTAAAACCTTGTTGCTCATCGGAGAGTGTTGTTAACTCACTAATTTTTTCTGTTATAATTTTGATAGTGAGTTTTAATACTATGATGAGTAATTTTTTTCTTGTCTCTCTTTTTAAATAGTGGGATCAATATACTATTTCTCCATTCGCTGGGAATGTTTCGTTCCTTTAGTATTTTTTGCAGAAGTTTTGTGATTTCTTTGGTAACATTTGCCCTCCATACTTTAGGAGCTCGTTTGGAATTCCATCATCTCCACACGATTTTCTATTTTTTAATTTTTGTATTCCTTCTACCACGTCTTGTTCGTTTATTTCCACAGACGTATCATTAATTATTACCTCGATGTTCTGCTCAATCTCTTCGTTTTCTGTCTCAAAAAGACGTGTAAAGTATTCTACCCATTTCTCTTTCTTGATAGTTTCCGTTTCTATTGTTTCCTACGTTTCCGTTCTTTGAGATCTGATTGTTCGCCAAACCTGTTTTTGGAGACCATAAAAATCATATTCCATATCTTTAGAGAACTGTTCCCAGTAGTCCAACTTTATTCTACGTATTTCCGAGTTCACTTCATTTCGTGTTTGTTTATATTCTTCGTAAGCTTCTGGCGTCTTTCGTGATTTATATTGCATGTACGCCGATCGTTTTTGCTTAGCTAGCTGTTTGACTTCTTCGCAAAACCAGGGCTTTTTATTGTTTGTTAATATTAATTTTTCTTTCTCCTGCAGCTTCTAGTGCTGCGTTTCTTATTTTTTGCTTTATTTTGGTCCAGCTGATGTTTATGTCTTCTGCGTCCTGTATGTGTTGTCTTCTAGTTTCTTTTTCAGTCGGTTTCCATACAATTCCTTTGTTGTTTGGCCGTGAAGTGGTTTTATATTGAATTTTTGTTGGTATAGCGGTGTTTTTTCTTATTCTTTTTATGTTCAGCAGGCTATGATCACTACCAATATATGCCGAGTTTAAACTCCTCACGTCTAAAACTTGTGATGGGTGTATCCCTTTGTTGGAAACGATGTAGTCTATGGTTGATTGTTGACTTCTGTTGTTTTTCCAAGTGTATTTATTTTAGAATTTCTGGTCATAAAACGTATTATTAATTCATTATTGGCGCAAAATTGGATCATCATCTCTCCGTTATCGTTTATGTTTTCGTTAAATTGCTGTTTAACTCCAGATATGATTGAGTTTCCTATTCTAGCGTTAAAGTCGCCCATTATTAATATCTGTTCTGAAGGTGAGATGGGCTGTATAGCTTTTTGGAGGTCGTCATAAAATTGTTCTCTTTCTTGAAATGTTTTACTTATGTCTGGGGCGCATATAATCATTACGTTTAGTTTAGTCTTAGTTGTGTTTATTTTTACTGATACTATTCTTTTAGATATATATCTGTAGTCGTCAATGCTGGCCTTACTAAGAGGTAGAACAAAACAATTCATTTTCGTCATTTTGGTTCAAGGATGCACAACCAGTGCACAAAAACCCTGCATGCGAAAACACAATTTTTTTGCGAAATTTTTCTTTTCCGACTTTTTTTGGAAAAAAGCAACGTTTTTTAATTGTGGGGTTATTAGGGTCATGTACTGGATGGTCTGAAGAGGTTCCAGTTACTTCTTCTCTACTTAGATGGATTTCCGGTGGAGAACTTTTGAGAAGTGATCGCCAATGTAATTGGTCATTTATTAGAATCAAAGCTAATTCTTGTATATATTGACGTCTTGGTATACTAACGTAGATGTTGTTTGCAACATAAATTATTTGTGAGTTTATTGCAGCTACATTCAATGTAAAAACAATCAAGAAGACAAATAAATTTCACAAACGTAAATTGCATCGCCAAGTCTCACAGAATTTTTTCGAAATAACTCACAAACGCTAGCAACTGTGCTTATGCCGATTATCGGGAAGCAACTAAGTCTAAAAATTTGAAGGTACCTAGACGCACAACCCTCTTACAGCACCTTTAACAAATTTCCACTCAATAACGTATTCATCGGGTGAACAGATTTGCCTGGAGGCTGTAATCAGGAATCTGTTGTTTTGCGCTAGTTCTATCCCTCAAGCACGTAAACAAGACTGTGTTTACGTTTTAAACCAATGTAGTCAATGGTACTTGAAAGGGACGACAGTAAACTACCCCATAAGACGCAGCCTCACGTCTTGACAGTATTATGGCTTGGTATTGGGGTAGTGAATGAATCAAACATTAAATGCAGATTGTTTTATTACGAAAATAAATGTTCTATTTATACAAAACAAGAATGCTTAACGAAGTAACAATATCACAAAGTTCAAATTACAGTTTACTGGGACAAAGCGTTTACAATTACAAAATAACAACGTAGCAATTCAGCGGTTTTATTTCCTTCTGGAGCGAAGGTTGCCCGTTGAACCTGCCGCTGTAGGTCGGTTTTGTGCATGAGGTGCAGATCTGCAGTTCCTGGTCTTTAACTCGTCTGATTGCGAAATAACACTGGCTTTTAAATTATGAATAATGTTCCGTAAATTTGGACTGAAATTTATATATGTTTAATCTAATTTAAACATATTAAATAAAGCAAAGACTGGTGATTGCGGCATTAAAAATTTCTTGCTATTAAATCAGAATTGCATTTAAAACGTGCGACTGGATTTCGTAAATTTTAGAAAATAAAATGTATGTGTGTTTAAATCAAGTTTAAACATCGGGTCTGTGAGACTTGGCGCCACCACTGCAGGGTTAAGCAAAACTGTATCGTTGACAAATTAATGACATTTCTAGAATTACGACTACTATGTTTTTCAGCAATTTTTTAAAAGCCAACAATAGCAACTAAATTAAAGCAACATTTGTTATAAGTGTGTACCAATCCCTCAAATCTTTCAGACTCAAGTAATCTAGTAGGTCCTATTACTAAACATGAAGAAGTATTGCTAACTATCGTGAGATCAAACAAACTGATCCTCAGTGAATCAGTTTTTTTTTATCTCTCGATACAAATAATATATTAAATTCAAGATGTGAGTATAATGTAAAACAGTCGTCGAATATTTTTTGTTTAAAATGAAGTAAATATTTATCTCCAATATTTTATGTTGTACTCTGAAGTTGTAAAGTAATTATAGCAGCTTACGACAAAATTTCTCTGGAGCAAGTAGGTTACCAGTTTATCACAAATCTGATCTTTGAATGACCCCGTATAATACTTACCTTCTGCGGTTATTTAAAAGTAATTCACACAATCGAGAATATTGCTTAAATAATTTCAACTATTCTATTAACTAAAATTATCATTCTTAAAGTTCTTCACGATGTTATCGACCCCAACAAACTGGTAAACAACTTCCACGATAAAATTATCGCTTTAAACTAATTAAATAAAAACAGTCCTGACCAATTAAAAATTGCCCTAATTTACCAATAGTCAAAGTTTTGTGAACATGGTGCAATTATATAAGTTTTAAGGATGATTTCTTCTTACAAAACAAATGAACAAATGATTTTATTATGGAAAGCTATCGCTTTTGGGCCGTGAATGCGAACCACGTTTCGTTTCTTGCTTCAACCTATATTTTTGATAAACGCAACGTGACTGCTTTCGTTTATGCTACATAAACAGATTTAGTTAGTTAGTTGCCATATAACAATGGTTGCTACACCGAACTGGCTTTCAAAAGAATTTCTCGAGGGTGCGTTGAAAAAGTATTTCGCAAGCGACAATATTAAAATATGCGAATACACAAGTTCACCTGCTATTCCAATTGGAGAAAATTTTACTAGTGACTTATTAAGGATTTTTATTATATACACCACAAGCGATTTGTAAGTACACCCAATACAGCCATCTTTGCATAAATTACCAGACCACCTTGTTCTGGACTTTTGTCAATTGTGATTGATTTTTGATCTATTACTACAAGTAGCTAATTATGTTCATTTTCAAAAACAATGTGCTTCTAGCACAACTATTTAATTGAATATACGCGTACATGGATAAACTATCTTTGCTCTGTTGTAATTGAAACATCTTTCTTGTTCAAGTTTAGATGTATTTCTAGAGTTTCACCCATCATTTATAAAAAGTAGTGAGGTATTCTGTAGTGATTAAGTTTTAAAATGTGCCCTAGGGGCTAGTTTTGTGGTGTGATTAACATTCTCTCAGTTTTAAATCAATAGAACAATTAATTCACCTAATGTAATTCGAACCGAAAAAGAGGACAATTGTATATATCTCATCTATTATTATTATTTTCAACAGGCAAAAACACAATGTATCTGTTATTGCCAAGTGCTGCCCCAACAACGAAATGTTGATGAATTACATACGCAATATGAGGTTATTTGAGCAGGAAATCAATGTATATGTGGAAGTATTTCCCGCCATTAAGAAAATTTTAGGTAAATTGTCATTAGCTATTTTCTACTTTTATTGAGTAATTATCCACGAAAATATTTCTCTTGTAGCAAGCAGATCTACAGTAGTCGATAAACTATCGGCTAAATGTGTTCAATTTATAAAAGAGCCAGAACCAGCAATTATCTTAGAAGACTTAACATCCCAAGGTTTTAAAATGTATCCTCGCCAAAAAGGTTTGGATTTACAACATAGCCTACTCGCGGTAGAGAAACTTGCATATTTCCATGCACTGACCGCTACAGTATTCATAAAGGTAAGCTACATTACCTATATTTTTTATATTTCAAATTTAATTATCTTCTTAAAGCAACCTTCCTTGCTAATTAATTATGACCTTGGTATTTACTGGGACAATAGTTTTACAATAAGGTGGATCACCACCGGTTTTAAAGAGCTAATTGCAGCATGCTCGGAATGGTCAGGTGGGGTACTAGAATGGGAATCGAAGTATTTTGTAATAAATGAGTTGCAGGTTACGAAAAATATAGCATCAAATTGAAACATATACAAAATGAAGTTCTTGAAAAGAGTTTTACAGCAGCAAAGCAAATTTTGAAAACTAAATGTACTAAACCATGGCGACGCTTGGATAAATAATTTCATGTTTTTATATTCTTCTGATGGAGTACCCATCGACATGAGATTGGTAGGTTTTCAGCGCGCGTTCAACTTTTCGAATATATTTTAATCCACTTTTAGATTGACTTCCAGGTTCCAGTGCTTTCAAGTCCGGCATTGGATTTCAACTACTTTTGGGCAACTAGTCCAAATATTGAAGTGAGAAATAATTTTTTTAGTAAAATTTGGAACCATTATTATACAACATTTGCCAGTGCCTTGACTACATTGAATTATCCTCTGAATCAAATCCCAAGTCGGGAGGAATTTAAAAAAGAATTAGATTCTAGAGCATTTTATGGTAAGAATGTCATTAATATATGTAATAGTTTTATTTTATGAAAATATACATATAAACACACACCTACAAATATTTAAAATGTATAACCTTGTCAGCAACATTATAAGCAAATTTCTTATTTAGTCCTAGAGTTAAGAACAAAACTTAAGCTAAATGAATCAGGTGCAAATTTTATTAGTTTTATGGTAAAATTCCCTTCAATTACGTTTTTTGCCATCAATAGATCGACTTCCGTGCAAGTAATTGGTGAAAGCACAAAACCAAACAGGGCTGTTTGTCACAAGTTGGGAAAAACCACAGCTATTATTTCAGTTGGTAAAGTAGAAAAATCTATTTTAGTAATAAAGTAGTAGGCATTATTGTATACAGAACAGAAACTTTTCAGGAATTTTTAAATTTATTTTTACGACATCTCTAAACTTAATAGTAGGCTCTTCCGGGTTATGCCGTGGTCGTCGGCTTAAACTAGACGTTTCGCTTCGAATGCTATCAGCTTGTTCAGAAGTTTTTTAAGGGCATATGTTGGTGCCTCGTGCTCCTGGTTGTATAACGAGAAGTCGTTACGTTTGGATGTTCATGTAAATCTTATATGTTATTGTCGTTTTTCCGCATGGTTGCTCACGTACAGTAGCGGTGCAAGAGCACCTTGGGCCCCTAAGCAAATATAAAACTGGCCCCCATTGCAAAAAGATTTATATACTTAATGAATTGTATATTTATAATTATTGTATACAAAGTAAAAGTTTAACAAAAAATAAAATAACAGCCTGTTATAACCAAAAGAATTAAAGGAGTAAATGCCTAACATTGAACACATTTTATAAATAACATATCTAACAAATTATTATCAATTAAAAATATAAAACTAAATAAAATGTTCAAGTTGGTATAGGCACGAATACAAAGAAACCAGATGGATAAATATTTACCTAGGTAACACTAGTAAAATAAAATTATATCAGGTAAAATCCTAAGAACCCACGTCAAAATAGGTAACAAATACTTAGTATTTATTTGTATATTAATAACAGTAAAACGCCGTAAACATAAATTGATCAGAAATTTAAAGAAATGTATCTTTTTGGCCTTATTGGCAGCAAATTGTTCCACAAGATTTTTATGTCTATTGTAGAAGATGCTTTTTGCTCAATTTACAAAAACTAAAGGTCATGTAGCCTATCTTGGCTCGTAGAATTTCTTAAATAATGTTTTATTACTTTCAACTTGCTAAATGATCTTTATATTGTGGCTAATGTTACAGGTAGAGGTCGAGAATAAAACCAATGCAGTAATAATGTCGCCAAAATTGGTTTCGAGAACATAATATTTCTGTAGGAAAAAACTTGTCAAATCTGGAACACTCGTGCTATCATTTAATTCCTCTTTTAGTAAGGAGATAACGTTCACAAACTGAATGGCGAGATTATTATTGAGGACATCAGAATACTTTTTCTGAAGAAAATCACATCGGACCTGTTCAGCTTCTTGCATTCTTAAAACGTTATTCGGTCTAAAACTTCAGAAATGTTTGTTAGTTTTTCAAAGCTCTCAAATCGAGTCTGATCACTGATGACTGATAACTAGGAGTGGGGACTAAGGTTGCAGTGCTATAAATCTATACCCAAATGAAGTAGAAGATATCGAGATATATAAGCGAATACAGAACTTACCGGACCCCCAAAGGGCCCTCTAAGAACCCGGGCCCCTAAGCAACGCTTATTCCCGCTTATGCATATCACCGCCACTGCTCACGTGAAACTTGTGTATGGTTTGATTGGTTTTGTAGAGCCACCTTCCATGTGTTACGAAGGCGGTGATCGTCTTCTCGATTGAAATTGTTCGAATTTTTAATAATTTCTAGGGATTCCCGAATAACACGAGGGAAGTATTTTTTAGTCCTATCTAGTATGTTCACGGAGTCGTAATTTATTCTGTGGTCCCCTGGTCCTAATATGTGTTCTGCTATGGCTGCTTTTTGTGTGTTTTCAAGTCGTGTGCAGCTATTGTGTTTTTTTATTGTACATGGGATGTTTCTTCCCGTTTGTCCGATGTAAGATTTGCCACATGTACACTGGAGCTGGTAAACGCCTTCTGTCTGTAGCCTTGGCAAAGAATCTCTGTTGGAAAGGATCAATTGTTCGAACTTTGTTATTGTACCATAGCGGACATCTTTGTTTATTTTTATTAACTTTCCAAAAAGCGTTCAGATAGAAACGTACATAAAAATGTATAAGGTGAACTTCTGGTTCTGATAAGTATAAATCGCGAAATGTAACTGACAGGCAAAGGGCACTGCATCAGAATACAATTGATATGCATACGAGGAGTAACATCCCTAGACTACATTATGTAAAAATAATGTCTTATCCTTATCGAGCACAAATGTCATCCTAAAGTGATTGTGCACATAAAATGTAAGTTTCCATTAATGCATGCATTAAAAAGTTTTTAAAAAATTAAAAGGTTGGCTGATTCTTTGCTACGGTCTTCTTCGGGCGTCGTGTTTTTGTCTTATTGAGTTTTGAATAGCTGAGGGTAGCCTTTGACTTACTATGCTTCAGTTAGTGGTGCGGATTGATATCTGCGCTGGCGTTTGGATTGATGATGCAAGATGACTTACTGCCAGCTTACTGCACGGTTTATGCCTTCAATAAATAATTTCTTCTTCTTTCAAATAGGATTGTGTCCTGTCTTTTCTGTTAATTATTGTTGGTTTGACTCTTGTGATGCTGAGATCCAGCTATCCTTCCAACGTTTTGGAGGTCTGCCCTATGGCCTTCGGGTATTAGGTCTTTGTGTTTTAGCACATTTGGCTAATCGTTCTTCAGGAATTCTTTCAACATGGTCCCGCCAAAGCCTTCTTCGTGCCCTAGCCCATCTTACCACATCTTGTATTCATAGTTCTTCTCTTATTTGTTCACTTCTCATCCTGTTTGTAAGTGTAACTCCTTTAATAGATCTTAAAATTCTCATTTCGGTTGTTCTCGTTTAGTAGCTGATGTTTCTGCCCTGGTTTCAGCGGCGTACGTAAGTACCGGTCTCACGCCATGTCTTATAAATTTGTGTTTTGCTTTCATTACTCATGGCTTGGTTGGTCCAGATGATTTCTCTGAGACATCCACCAATTTTTGCTGCTTTATTGGCTTGTGTCCGAACTTCTTCTTTGGCATATCGGTCGCTTAATGTGATTACTCCCAGGTAGTTGAATCTTGATACTTGTTGTACTATATTGTCATCCACTGCTAGTTTGTACCTAATAGAATCTTTTGAAATGACCATTGATTGGGATTTTTCGCAGGAAATACACATATTAAATTTTTCTTCGTTTATTTTAAATTCGTATAAGAGACGCTGTAGGTCATCTTCATTCTCTGCTGTAAGTACAGCATCGTCAGCGTAACACAATATTTTGAGAGAGCGGTTTCCCATTCTGTAACCTGCGTTGATTTGGTTTACACTGTTGGTGATTCGGTCCATGATTATATTGAACGGCATCGGACTAAGGCTATCTCCTTGTCGGATGCCTGTTGATATTTGGATCTCCTCTGATAGACCACAACTAGTTTTTATCCTCGTCTTGTTTCCGGTGTTGAGTTCTTTTATAATTTTTTGGTATTTCCTATCGATGTTGTTGTGTTCTAGGGTTTCAATTACGTCATTTAAGTGTATTCTGTCGAATGCCTTTCTTAAATTCAGAAAGCACGTGGACATTGGCTTATTAAATTCTATTGATTTTTCTGTGAGTTGCCATAAGATGTATATAGCGTCCCCTGTTGATCTATTATTTCTGAACCCTTGTTGTTCTTCGGAGATGGTTACTTTGTTGGAAATTTTTTTCTGTCAAAATTTTAGTAAATATAATTTGAAGAGCTAAAATGTCTGTCTACAGATCCATTAAATAGCCTCGGTAAACTTTACGTTAATGATAGTGGTTTGTTGTGTGTAATAACTACGGGTACAACTTTAGTATAAGGACCTGCCTATTGCGCATGTCCACCATAATTAATCTGAGTCCTGTTTAAAAGATTGGTTGTTGCTGTTGTTGTGATTGCTTTCGTTTTTCTTTTTTGCTTAAGTAATATTTACACTCTTTAAAGTTGACCGGATGATCATTCACGCATTGAGGTTTGTCTTTTGAGTTTTTGTGTAATCTGTATATAAGTTACTCTCTGAGATGGTGATCATCTTGTGCAATAATGTCTGGTCTGTCCATAACGTTGGCATCTTTGACACTAAGAAATATCAATAGATCTTTTTCATGGTTTGACTGATACACAGTGGAAGCAGCTAGAACAGTACAACACGCAGTGGAATTAGAATTTTATGTGTGTGGTAGAAATGAGTTACACTAATGGTTCGTTCTTGATTTCTTCCTATGCAATGGACATGGGTAAGTTCCTAATGGCAACTGCCAAGTTCCGCTTCTCTGGATGTCGCTATGTGTGGTATTTTATTTTGTATTGATCATAATAATCATAATGTAGATATTTTATAATCGTCGGGGTTGCTTAAATTAATTGTAGGTTTTAGAACCCTTTTTCAGGCGTAAAGCCAGCTTTGTTGGTCCGGGTCATTTGAGTTTTTATTTATAAACACGTTTTATACAAAATCATAGTTTCAAAGGCACAATTTATTAAGTTTTTGGCGTCTTGTCGTGTTACAGCCCTCGGTGCTTTGTACCTCGTTGTATAACTTTCACGCCGCGGATCATAAACGCATGTTTTAGGCTGTTGATACATAAATAACGATTGCGAATTTTGGTAAATTCCATATTTCTGATGGCATAGGATTCTTAATGTGGGTGATTTAGTATTGTATTTTTGATAACAAATTTTTTATGTTATCTATATATTTAAAACGTGAAGCGTTTTCTTTCGACATCTATTTTCGATAATTATTTTTTTAAATGAAAGCCGTTACCGTTTAGATGTGCACAAAAGTCCTAAATTGAAAATAAATTGATAATTTTTAGAGAAAAACCATCATATTGTAGCTCTCAAGTGGTTGCAGCCGGCCATGCAGTAGCAGTAAACCAAGTATATTCTCGAAGTCAGCCTGCGGCGTTATGCCGATTATTGCAATGAACTACTGCAGCTACTAAATGTTTATTTGAAATCAACGGTCTGCTGATTCGTGAGATAAATGTCAAAATACATGTAAAATGTAAGTAAGTTAAAGAAAATCGGTACTGCTCAGATGGTGTAAGGTGTTTTTTCTGCTTATTATAATTATGTGGATGTGCCTATTTACTCACTGGTTCTTTGCTTTCCCTGTTGGTACAAGCATACGTACATATATTGTTAAAACGTCTTTCGACGTTATCCGACACCTGATTTTCATACCCTTCCATCCTCACAGTTTTTTTTCTTTTAAGTTGCATTCAGTCATCGCTTTTGTAATCTATTATTTCAAAATTCTATTCGGCCTTCTCCTAGCTCTTCGTTGTGGTACCCTTCCCATTTTCGCGGTGCGCCTAGCATGTGCGATGGCAATTAATAAACCACAAAGACAAACTCTGGATAAAGTAGGAATATATGTATAATATTCGTCACAACCAGCTATGATTAAGTGTTGTAGCAATGTCACGTGCAAGTAGTTTTGAAAACTTAAAAATTAAAATTTTACCTGGTGGATAGCGCCATACGTTAAACATTGTCTATAAAGAAGTTTTGTAAATTGCGAAATATTTTTCAACGGGTTTCATTAGTGGTTTTTTATTTACTGTGGTTTTACCAGCTCGACGATGATATTTAAATGGCAGTTGCGCTCAAGACAAATAGGTGTTATAATAGTGATTTTAAAAAATGCAGCATCAGTACAATAAGGACATATTGTCTTGAATTTACATAAGGGTTCAACTGAGAGGATATTCCAATGCCGAATAGTTTTCCAAACTTCTCTTGAAACTCGACAACGAAAACCTGTGTCAAGCCGTGACAGATATTGCCAGCCTCACTAACATAATATATTCTGACATCAAGGACAGCAAAACCTGTGTCCTGGCTTTAAAGAAGGGAGAGTATCACTCTGAAGAATGATAAGGCACTAAAAATCAGCAACACACACCTCGGAGCCTTTCATCCAGAGGAAAAGATCTATCAATCGATTAACACTGTGGTGGAGGCAGATGACACAGTGCACTAACATGTTGACTTTCTCCACACTCTCTATCTTCCCGGACTTCTTCCAAATCGCCTGCCTTTGAAAGTTAGAGCACTTATACTACTAAAGAAATGTGAAGATTCCCAAACTCCACTGCAGGTGAAAGCTCCGCATCTTAACTTCACTGAGGCCAAAGGTTTCGGAGAAGGGGAGACAGTCTTCATTCCTCGAATAACCCTTATTCTTTCAGACTATTCTTTTCAATTTAAGAGACTGTAATTTTTCGTAAAAACCTGCTTTGCCATGATGATTAATAAGGTGCAAGGACAGTCGCTGAATCAGGCTGTGGTCGACTTGAGGAAAGACTTTTTTTTCTCGATCAACTTTATCTAAGACTGTTTAGGGGTCAGTTCTCCAAACAACTTAGTAGTGCTCAAACCAGAAGGAAAAACATCTAATATTGTCTACAAAGAAGTGCTTTTACCCTCTATTCGACGGGATTGACTTCTACTTCACAGATCGTTACATAATAGAATCTGGGGAAGGTAAGAAGTTGTAATTCGCCATATTAGTTCTTCTTACAAGTAGGGTCAAACCATTTTCCGGGCTTTTCAAAATTCATTCCTCCCAAGGAGCTAAATGTGGTAGACCTGTTTCTGTAAAGATCTACAACGAATAAACTACTACTGGTCGGAAGCTGAAATTCGATATGTTAGTTCGTTTTATAAATCAGATCAAGTAACTGTCAAGGTTTTGCAAAATAGGAAGTATAGGAAGTTAAAACTGAGCATATTAGAACATTTTTCAAATCGGGTCAGTTTTAGGGTTTTGGAGAATCCATCCACGAAAGGGGTTAAATGAAACAAATCTGTTTGTCAAAATATCGCCACGGGAAAACTACTACAGGCAGCAAGTTGAAGTTCGGCATTTTAGATCGTTTTACTAATGGAAAACAATTTTTAGAGTTTTTCGAAATACATCCCCTCAAGCTGGATAAATAGACCAGAAGTGTTCTTTTAAAAATAGCCACAAAGTAATTATTACAGGCAGGAAATTGAAATTCGGCATATTAAATCGTTTTACAAATTCGGTCAAATCAATTTCAGGCTTTTCGAAATTAACTCCCGAAAGGATTAAATGGGGTATAGATATGTTTTTCTAGAGATCGCCATAATACGGTAACTGCTGCAAGTAGAAAGCTGATTCGGCACAGTAGTTCGATTTTTTTTGTGATGCTCGGATTTTGCAAACTCATGGCACTTCGGCCTTCGTCTCATTTTTACAGCGAGGCTAGCAGCTTGCACGGTTTTTCGAATTCTATAATCCGATGAGGAGTTAGTCTGCTTTTGATTCTGTGTGTGCCCCATGCCGCTTGGCGGAGTTTTGGTGTACAAGGAAATATTTGGAATTTAAGTCCGCGCCGATTGGAGGACTTAGTTGCAAACAAGCTTCTGAAAAAAAAATCGTGCACATGGCCCATATTCTTGGGGCGAGTTAATTTGGAGTTTTGTCAGCTCTCGCGTGAATCGCAACAAAATTATATTTTTCTTGCCTGAATATGAAAAGCAATATTTGAGTGTAAATACAATTGTATCACATAATGACAACATTTTATAATTTTCTATGGAATTAATAGATTCGTTAAATTTCAGTGGAATGTATCCACATTGCTTAACACTAAAAATAGGATCAATAGATATTCCTTTGAAAAGTTTAAATGTATCTACTGGTTTAATAGATGAGATAAGATTAATGGTACGCAATTTATTTATAACTGCTTAGATTTGCTTTAAATGGACAAGCCACAAGCCAGGCAGAAGAGTATTATTACTGTGTATACATCAACACATTCTAATGTTGCACTACCTTTTTGACTTCGAAAAAGAAATTGTCCTGTACGCCTATCATTTGCGATAACAATTAATAAATCACAAGAACAAACTATGGGTAAGGTGGGAATATATCGCATTTTCCACAACCAGTATTTAGCCATGGTCAAGTATACATATATAGCAATATCACGTGTGAGTAGTTTTAAAAACTTAAAAATTTAAATTTGACCTAATGGATCCTGCCACACGTTACAAAGAAGTTTTCTAACTTGCAAAATATTTTGCAACGGGTCCACTAGTTGGATTTAAAAGTGGCAAACGAACCCATTCTTCTCGTACTGCAGACGAACTCAATAAGCATTCCCTATTTGAACACGATAAACTCATTTCAAAAAACAAAATTCAGTCCCTTAGCATTCAAATCGGTAAGCTAAAATATTACCTATACTCTTCCGTCACGAAAGCACTAATTATCAGAAGTCTTAAAAAATATACAAAAACTTGTTACACAAGAATTTTTAACTGTTTGTGCTGGCAAAATCTTCAAAAATAATTCAAGCAACCCTCTGCGATTACAAAATATTAATATGATCAATAGAAAATAAAATACCATACACAGCGAAATCCAAAGAAGGTTAACTTGTCAGTTATCATTAGGAACATACCCATCATGTTCATTCGAGGTGAAAGAACCAAGAATAAATTATTCAAATCATTAGCACAACGCGTTTCAACAACAAAAATAAAATTCTAGTCCCAATGTTTTCTTACTGCTCTAACCAGTCGGCAAAACTAAAGAAATATTCAAAATAACTTGTTTATTCCACTGTATAGTATCAGTCGAATCATTGGGAGAAATTGTCAGTGTCGAATATTCTAGCGCACCTTTTAAAAATGTAATGTTACCTAGGAAAAACGAAAAGAGCAAGCAAGCATAAGTAGCAACAAAAAATCCTTTACACCAAACACCTACCAATTATACCTAAGTACCAAACCTTCCCAAATAGCACAAGAACATATGATATGTTTTAGGGTGTCGGCTAGCATTTACAATCCACGTATCAATATTGATCTAAACATAATCTTATATACTTTAATTTGCATCTTACTGGATTTTCAACTACTAGTATACTGTGTTTCACTTTTCATGGGGACGGTCATGTATCACATAAAGTACCCAACCAATTTTGTTCAAATTTGCAAGGAATGTATATACCCTTAGTGCCACCCAGGACACAAGGACACATAAGGTACTGTGATGCTCATTTGTTTTCTTAAAAACCGACTACCAAAGCTACTTGATCAAAAGGGAATAAAGTGTATAACATTCTTATTCTAATTCCAAGTAAATTATTTAACAACAATGAAAAAACGTTATGTGTTTGCTATAGCCACACTTTAGAAAAACGAAAACAGTTAAAGTAATGTTTAAAACTCAGCTATTATTCGAAAAATGACGAAATAAATGAACAGTATTTTTCAAGTTTGCGTTTTAATATATTTCTAACGCATAGGAATTTTTGCATGAAAATTTGGCCACAAGGTTTTCAAAGGCGCGGATTAAGATTATGTTAAAAAATTTGGACGGAAAAAATCGCTAATATTACTTTGTGAAAAAATATCCCCTTTTTTTCGTCCTAAGACGGACGCCCCTGGACCCATTCTTATGTGTCCTTGTGTCCTGGGTGGCACTAAGGGTATATACATTCCTTGCAAATTTGAACAAAATTGGTTGGGTACTTTCTGTGATACATGACCATCCCCATGAAAAGTGAAACACACTGTATATTTTGCTTCTTTCAGCTATACTATTCTTATTTTTTTGCTGCTGTTATGAATTTATGCACGATACTCTGCCGGTTGTCTTCTGAGTCCGCGATTAGTACTGCATCGTTGCACAACACAATGTTGCTATGTTTACATTACTTATTCTGTATCCAGCCGTTCCTTACATATAGCTGGACTGAGATAATCACCTTCTTGAATTCTAGGTGTACATTTCACTTGTGGTTTTACATGTGCTACATTTTCGTGTTGTGTTATAGATAATCTATATACAGGGTGTCTCAAAAAGAATGGTACACCGATTAGCCATAGATTGCTTACGTCATAATAAATCGATTAAACCTAATATACCTTAGTACAAAGTCTCTTTAGTAAGAAGTTATAGGGCCTTGAAGTTCAATTTTTTATTTTTTATATTTTAGTTAATTTCCATAAATGTAGAGATATCAATTTGAGTTTTGGTATACATACTTACTATTATATACTGCACTAATAAAAAAAAATTCATAAACTAGACTTGACTATAAAGGGCACTTTACCTAACTTTCAAAATTTTTTTAGCTCTAACTTCGTTATCTGTAACATTTTTTAAAATTTTAGGTTATTATCTGAAATAAAATTAAAATACACAAAAATAATGTACTCTTCCTTCATAGACGTAGGAGCAACCGTTTACCTTAAAATACATATCAAAGGTTTTTGGTTGTCACTAACACATGTAATAATCAAGTAGGCATGATCACAAAAACAATGGTCATCTAGTAAAAAAAAATGATAAAGCAATTAATGATATTAGTGACATACGAATTTGTTCTCTTATGTTTAAGAAATTGCCGCTACATAATGAATTCTCCAATGCTGAAAGGTTCGTTATGTCGCAGCATTTTCGTAAGCACAAAAGACAAAAAACTGATGTTACCAACGTCATTAATTGATTTCTTGTTGTTGTTTACTAGATTACAATCATTACCCATTGTTTTTGTGATCAGGGCTACTTGATAATTGCACATCTTAATGACAACCAAAAACCTTTGATGGGAATTTTACGATAAACTGTTGCTTTTAGAGTACATTATTTTTGTGCTTTTTAATTCTCTTTCAGAGCATAACCTAAAATTTTTAAAAAATGTTACTTATAACGAAGTTAGAGCTAAAAAAAGTTTTTAAAGTTAGGTAAAGTGCCCTTTACAGCCTAGTCCAGTTTACTAAATTTTTCCTGTTAGTGTAGTATATAATGGTAAGTATGTACACCAAAATTCAAATCGGTATCTCTACATTTGTGTAAATTAGCAAAAAATAAAAAATTGAACTTCAAGTCCCTATAACTTGTTACTGAAGCGACTTTGTACTAAGGTATATTAGGCTTAATCGATTTACTATGACATAAGGAATCTATGGCTAATCGGTGTCCCATTCTTTTTGAGACACCCTGTATATATAAAACTGAAAGTCCTGACTCATTCATTCATTCACTCACTCATCAACGCCCAGCCCAAACCCTTGGACCTCGAAAGCTGAAATTTTGCACAGAGGTTCCCTTTATGATGTATACAAGGAATAAGAAAGGATATTTCGAAATTCAACCCCTAAAGGGGTAAAATGGGGGTTGCAATTTTGTATGGAAAAATAATATTAAATAGACATTTCGACTTGAAACTTCGTAGAAGTACTCCTAAAAGCAAATAAACAAACACGTATTTCTTGATTTTCAGAAAATCAACCCGTTAGGGGGTGAAATGGGGTAAATAAACCTAAAAATCGATATGGGTGTCGTTATTGAGATTTTTTAGGACGTTGATTGCGAAAACGGCATTTGAAATTTGGCAGAAAGATTTCTCATAGGGAGTAGACATCCACTAAGAAAGGATTTTTTTAAATTCAACCCCTAAAGGGGTAAAAAAGGGGTTGGAATTTTGTAAGATCAAATTTTGAACTATGCCATTCAAAGTTTTTGGAAATTTGTCCCCTGAAGGTGAAAATAAAAGATGACGGGACGGGACGGAAAGGGATGGGAATGGATGGGGGGGAGAGGAGAAAACGGGGCGGGACGGAACGGGAAGGAAAGGGATGGGATGGGATGGGAGGGGGAGACGGGAAGGGGGCGAGACGGGACGGGATAGGATGACAGAAAATCATTAGTCATTATTTAATACACAAATAACGAACCTCGCGCGTACGAAGTCGCGAGTAACAGCTAGTGTCATATAATTTCATTTAGAGCTAGCGCTTTTGAAGATACAAAATTTTGTTTCCTCAGCATCAAGTTTTTATTTACTCGCATTGCACATAAAAAATTAGATATATATCGTTGAAAACCACATGCAAGACTTTGCATGGCAGCTTTTGGTTGGACTAAATCAAATTGGGAATATTCCACAATTTTCCAATTAATCGTGCTACACACTTTCTGGTTGGACATTTGGTATGATGTTACTTGAATCCGGGAAAGTTACACCCAGATATATGCAGAGTTTAAGAAAAATACAATAAAGGAGTTGATTCTGTAGAAATAACACTAACTACTTACGTAAAATATAAATAAAATGCTTTTTATTAATTGGAATATATATTTAAGAGCCAGTGCTGCTAAATTAATATATTTTGTAGTGGATCAGGGGAAACGAATAAAATTAAATCATGTCAATTTGGAATTATGTACTATACTTGGTAACTTGTGAAACTTTTATATGGATAACTGAAGAACGGAAGGGGAGTGCAAAACAACAGTGCTAGCCATTCTAATTTGAATATTTTTAGGAAATACTATGTATACTCTGTATCTTCATTGTAATTTATTTCATTTTTCGAAGCAATATACTAAAACATATTAATAACTATGAAAGACAAAAACGGACGAGGGTCAAAAAATGTGCGTTCTTTAACTATTTAGTAACTGTCCAATAACTATATTAAGCTTAATCGAGAAACAAAGGCCATGTAATCAGCTTCGCATTCGCCTTAAAATATTTACCTTTTAAACGTTTTATTACTTTTAAGAGAAATACGAATCAGATATTGAGAAAATACCAAAATAAAAGAATAATAAATAACTTTTTATAGTTCCCGTGTCTTTCAACTACCTAGCTTGTCACCAAAATTCCCATTGTATCTTAAAATACCGTCGTTTGAGTCCCTGACTTGTATTTTCTTTTTTTTTTTAAATTATTCTTTGACTGCGACTGGTACACTTCTGGCGCTGCGAGTTTGAAAATGATAAAAATATGTCCTAGTTTCATCCACGATTACGATTCTGTCTAACTAATCTGGAACATTCCGCTTAAAATTAGGGATTAGCAAACCAGATGTGGTTTACCTTGTTTATATTTACTGACCGTTCAAGGATTTTGAAATCAGTTTTAATTATTTTTACTATATAAATTTACAAGGGGAATATCTATCAGTTAGCAAAAATTTGAAAATAAATATTGGTTTTACAGGATTGACAGCAGCAGTCACTGTTTTACCACTAGTTGCAGCAAGTCAACGGGACGATGCAACCTTTGACGACTTGTTTGAAGAGAATGGAAGCAAAGATGGGTTCCGTTACGATGCCTATAACAATGAAAGGTACAAGAAATATATGCAGTATCTGCTACCATTTTATGACAGTTTAGGAATATTGGACTGAGAACTTTTCGTAGCTAACATAAATAGGTTGTTTTATGTAGGAATTTGCAGTTTTTACTGAAAATGTAACAACAAAATATATAAGAGAGCAATGCAGTTATCTGTTAACATTTTATGACAGTTTCGTAATATTAGACCGACAAAAAAATTTGCTAATATTAATATAAACATTGTTCATATTATTTAGATTACTGTAATTCTTCAAGGACGTGTATTATAACTGAACATTTTAATAAAATCTATAGTAGTCTTGATAGTTTGAGTGTTTACCATGAAAACCTGTTACAAGAAATGCTGACGAAATTTTACAAAAAAATAAGCAATAAGCTAGAAATGTATCTATTCTTTTTTTAAAAGTATATAGAGAAGAATTTCACTGAAAGTACAAGTCTCCCGTTTTAAAAATAGAAACTCAATATGCAGATGATTCTGCCATTTAACTCAATATTGCAGCTGTCATGAATCACAGACAATGGTTTTCCACATTTTTGACAGTTTGCATAACTAAATTTAATTAATTTCAAAGAAAACGCATTTGACTGCAGCTAAAGTTGGCGTTAACTTCCATGGCAATGGGAAATCTTTATATTACACTTACACGTACACTTATTTTAAATATTACAGCTTTATGACTGAATTTACAGACAAGGTAAAAAACGGATTAATAATTCTATATTCTTTTTAAACTGCAATTATTAAAGTTTTTTACTAACAAATTAATAGAGATATTTTTAACACCTTGATAATACGAGGCAGCACCAGAATACCCGGCCTGATGCAAATCCGATTTTCCAGCAGGGTACATTTTGGAACTTTCATAAGCACTATCCAAGAGAAAAATAACTGAACCAGGTAATATGTTCTACTGTGAAATGTGTTTCTCTAACTTAATTGTCAACTTGTTTACACTTGATATAGTAAATGTAATTGTTTAAAGCCTAGTTTAATATAATGAAACAGTGCTAAAATCTCTAGCAAGGGTTGTCGCAGTTTTTTGTGTCTAGGACAGTACATGTGTTAGCGGGCTTCGGAAAAAATTGACGCTTTACGTGAAACACTTTTGAGTTGAAACTATCTTGAACATGACGTGTGTAGTAATACGTTTTCAAGTTGCGCAAATCGGCTATTGAGCTATAATAAAGTTCTTTGCAGAAGAAGGGTTAATGCCCCAGTTCATTCTGCCGGTGTTGCACAAGCTACCATCTTGGATTGTGGCTTCCTACAGATCAATCACGCTGGACTCATGACCGCCAGCCGTTGTTATTTATTCGTATATTTCAAAAACCTTCTTGGGCGATGTTTTAATGATGATATTCAGCTGAAAGCAACAGTGTTCTCTCATTTTGAGTATAGACCAAAGGAATATATTTTAAAGAGATTGGGTTATTAATGAAAAGATGTAAGAAGTGCATTGAAGTCAAGGAAGGTCTGACACTATCAATTTTGAGCAATAAAAATCTGGTGTGACACGCACACAACTTCCTTTTTTATTATACCTTCAGCAGAATCGCCGTTTAAAGCACGCCTGAGCGTGCGAAAACAGGCGATTAAAGCACGCCGAGCTTTAAAGGTTGCCAAGAAAACGACTGAATGCAACAACGGACGTGGACGCGACAAAAACGTAAACAATTCTCGTAACTATAGTAGCAATATTATTATGCCCTCTCGATTTATCACGACAAAAATTATTTCTAAGTTTTTAGTGCGTAATTTATTTCCAGTATTGCAGGTATAAAAATCTGGTGTGATACACCCACACAACTTCCTTTTACAGTGATCTTATAATTAGCCAAAAATTTTATTTTTAATTTCTAAGCAGTTGTCAAAAATTTTCAAAAATTGCAAATTCTACAAAAATAGGAGTTAATAAAAAAAATAGAAAAAAAACAAAAGAAACCCATTTTAGAAGTATTCAGCTGGAAAATCACCTATGTCACAACAATACACATTAAATATTTAATAAAAATATAAAGTTTGAAAAAAATCGTTAGAGCCGTTTTTGACAAAATCGAAAAAAACTAAAAGATCACAAGAGTAAACATCGACTTCCGGTTATGAGATTTTCGTCAAAAGCTTGCTGTCTCATCTACATAGTACACAAAACTTATATATGAAGTTTCAACGCCATACCTCTTTTCGTTTTTGAGATATTCTGTATTCACAGACACACACACAAACACACAGACAGACAGACAGACAAACCAATGAAAAAAAAAATACGTTTTTTGGGATCAGGGGACTCTAAAACGTGAAGATCTGTTGAAAACTCAATTTCGAATTTTTGGGGTGAATCCAATACTTCCTTTATCGTAAAAGGAAGTAATAAAAATAGCGTAAAGTATTCGTGGATAACTGGTCTTTAAAACACTTGCTCTATTTCGAGCACTCCGGCTACGCCGTCGTGCTCGAAAACTCGCGCGTGTTTTAAAGACCTTGTTATCCACTCGTACTTTAATATACTATTAGTATATAATTAGTAAAAAATTTGATTTTGAATTTTTAAGCATTTGTCAAAAATTTTCAAAATTGCAAATTCTACAGAAACCGTACAAAATAGATCCTTAGTTGAACAGACAAATTTTCTCTAAAATTTTAAGCTGAATTCAAAAATGTACTAATATACCGGGTGTTCTATTTAAAATAGGAGTTAATAAAAAAAAGAAGAAAAACCAAAAAACCCATTTTAAAGGTATTCAACTTGAAAATCACCTATCTCACATCAATACACATTAAAAAGGTCTTTGAAAAAATCTAAAAAAACTGAAAAAATCACAAGAGTAAACACCTACTTCCGGTTATGCGATTTTCTTCAAAATCTTGCTGTCTCATCTAGATAGTACAAAAAACTTATTTATGAAATTTCAACGCTATACCTCTTTTCGTTTTTGAGATATTGTGTTCACAGGCACACAGACAGACAGACCAATCAAGAAAAACATATTTTTTGGGTTCAGGGGACTCTAAAACGTGAAGATCTGTTGAAAACTCAATTTCAAATTTTTGGGGTGAATTCAATACTTCCTTTATTGTAAAAGGAAGTTAAAAAGCTAGAGGTAAATTATCTTCACGTTTCTAATAATACTAAAACAATAAAAGGGAACACTTAAATGAAAACTACTACAGATAGAAAGATAAAGTCTTCTAGAACATTACATGATCATCTTCATTTTATTATTAATAAACAACTGGCAACGCCATCTATAATTTTTAATTACACTATGTTTAGTAATTGATATTAATCAATAGAAAATTGTATGCTCTTTACAGAAGTTCAATTGTTTTTGACCCTTACATCACAATATTTTCGAGCAAAACTCAAGAATATGTAAAAATGCATAAAATATTGATCGTCCATGATCTAATGTAAAACAATTGAACTAGTATTAAAAACAGTTTCGCATTATCAATTGCCGTTTGCATTACTGAAGTAAATAGTTAATTTTGAAAATCCATAATGCCGTTTAAGCATTCGCGGCAAGAAACAATGAAAAAAAATGTTCTGTAAAGGTCCAAAACAATGGATCATCTGTGAAGAGAATAGAATTTTCTATTAATTTACATCAACTACTAGATAATATAGTCTAATTTAAAAAATCGTAGTTGGCTTTATCAGTTATTCTGTATTAATAATAATTGAAGAATATCATGTTATGTTCTAGAGGACTCCTTCCTGGTCACATTATTTTAATAGAGTTTTTTCTACATGTAAAGGGTTTTCCAATTAGCGCGACAGAACTTTAATGCTAAAATCAAAAGTGATTTGGAATGTAAATGTCAAATCTTGATAACAAATATGTTCAGTACATTGTGTCAAGTTAATATGGACAGATATACGATTCAACAGAGCTTAGAAATTATTCGTATTTAACCTTAGAACAGAAAATAGATAGGAAGGCGCATTTCATTTAACTTGGCTGTAACATCTAGGCGACGGAAACAGCCATTTTGAAAAACCATGTATGACTAATGAGGTGTTGATACCGGTTTGACAGTTGTGGGTTTTAGTTAGTTTGAGACTAATTTTGGCTGTTCTCAGACCCCAAATACCAGGACTTTGGGCATTATATTCCATCAGTAAGTATTAATATTACTTTTCACTTCAAATAGAGAGATAATTTATCTGAACATGTCACTTGTCATACGTACTTGTACACAACAATAGTCATGGGCATAGAAGGGAACGTATAATAGGGTCATTATTTGTAATCACACAATCTGAGAAAACAATTTAAATTACAGACAGTGACTGAAGTCACACAAACTCACATGTAGTCATAAATCACATAGTGTAAAGTGCACTTAATAAAACTGTTGAAATTGTTTGCTGCACATGCACCCTCTCGATATGATACGCCACTGCCACAAGGAAACAACCATCCGCCATTTTGAAAACCCATCGCGGTCGCACGGATTTCGTACAAATGCGGCTTCCTGTTTATTTTCTGTTCTAAGGTATTTACCATCAAAATGCGTGTTCAGTTCGCCGAACATTTTGCTCGTTACGACAAGTTTACGGTCAACATAATCGACCAACCGAACGAACTCTTTATCGTTTTGTTGAAAAGTTTGAACAAACTGTCTCAGTTACAGATACCCAAGTCAACATTTGTGCGTCGTCGAGGTGCCCGCTCAGACGTCAATATTGCTACTGTAAGCCAAAGTGTAGCACTTGGCTTTTCTCAGACGACTACTTGAAGAATTTTGCATCAAGATCTTCATCTGAAAGCTTACAAAGTTGAAATCTGTAAAGAGCTGAAGCCAAATGATGATCATTTGCGTCGACATTTGGCAAACTGGGCTCTTCAGCAGGTGGAAGCCAATCCACATTTTGCAGAAAAAAGGATGTTTTCTGATGAAGCCCATTTCTAGCTTAATGATTTTGTAAACAAGCATAACTGTATGATTTCGGCTGATGAACATCTTCTCAAGTCATTCACTAATCTCCTCTTTATCCTGAGAGGGTCACGTTTTTGTGCGGTTTTTGGGCTCAAGGCGTGATCGGACCCTATTTTTTTGAAAATGATCATGGAAATCGTGTTACTGTTAATGGTGAGGGGTATAGAAATATGCTAACGGAGTATCGCTGGTCTGAACTGCGAAATGTTGACATAAACAATGTTTTCTTTCAACATCATGGTGCGACGTGTCACAGATCTCGTGAGACAATTCATATATTGCAACAACTCCCAACCTTGAACGGAACATTTCACGCATCATTAGAAATATACCACGCGATATGTGTGAAAGAGTAGTCGCAAATTGGACCTCCAGAATGCATTCAGTCAGATGAAGTCGAGGAGGACATTTGAACGATATTATTTTTAAAACATAATGGCGTCGATTGTTCTTCAAAATAAAATAAATATCAAAGGATTATCACTTGTAGTTATTATTGTAGCTAATTTAAAAGTTCTGATGGGCTAATTGGAAAGTCCTTCAGTAGTTTTCATTTTAAGCAGCCCGTAATAAGTGTTTGTCCACGCTGTATATTGGTATCATGCTGCCCGTCTTCCCAGATTCAAGTATTCTTTCTTCCTACCATATTTTTCCGAGTATTGTGTATATTCGTTTCCATAATTTACTTCCTCCTGCTATTATCATTTGAATATGAGTCCTATTCTCTTCTGGCGCTTTTATTTTCTTGAAACTACATATTTATTATTTTTACTGTCTCTTCGTAAGTAGGCACTTCAATTTTTGGTTCCGGTCCTGCATACGTTCGCTCCTCGTGGTACTCTGCCTCTGATCTTCTCAGCAAATTCATGAAATATTCTTTCCATCTATTTCTTCGTTTTTTACGTTCTTAATAGCCTGTATACCTCATTTCTAATTCTCTCATTTTCGTTTTGACTGTTTTTTGTTCTTCTTAATAAAGGTTTTTCTCTTCGCTTGTGTTGCTAATGGGCGTTCTTGATCAAACTACTTTTCCTTTCTTCTTGATTTTTCTCCCATAATATTTCTTCTACAGCTCTAGTTATTATATCTTTAGTTTCTTTTACCTATTGTCTTAGTATATAGTACTCTCTCCCGGTGTTTGGGCTATTCTATTTTGTTATACTTTTGTTTGAAATGTTAACGCTATATTATCAATGTATTCATTTTTCTATAACAAATGTTATCTTTGCTTCTTCTCTCGGCCCATTTTCTTTATACCACTTACTACATCTATATATTATTCTAACCATTGCATAGTCCGATTCACGTATTACTTCTCTGATATTTGTTATATTTGTCTTATACTTCCGCTTAATTAATACGTGATCGATTTGCGACATATTCCTACCATCGTTTGATTTTCATGTTATTTTATATGTCTTTTCTTGGAAACCCTGTAGTACACGTATTATCAAGTCTTTAGCAGCTGCGAACTGTATGGCCATGTTCTGTATCTTCTGAGCTCCATTTTCATTAAGGGTAAAAACCTAAGCTATGCGCAAAATATTACTTCTATTAATTCCTGCTTTAAAGCTAAATAGACATTTTATTTTTCTAAGATGCTTCATCATCATCTCTCGGCTGCTTGCGTCCATTGGTCTCTATTCTGGGCGAGATTTATCCAATTCCTGCTATTCTCCTCAGTTCTGTTATTTTTCATGCGGGCTACTAGACCTGCCCATCTCCATTTAGCTTTTGCTACTCGTTCGATGATGTCAGGTACTTTTGTTCTCTGCCTTATGGTGGTACTTGGTATTTTATCTTGTCTGCTGATTAATTTATTTGCTGGATGTTTGGTTAGAGTTAACGGTTCCTCGCAGTTAGTAAGCACTGGTAGTATACACTGTTCAAATAGTTTCCATTTCATGCATGTCAGTAATTCTGCTCTCACTATATCTCGCAATTTACCGAATGCAATTCATTCTAAACTTATGCAGCAATCTATTTCACGTGTTTGGTTGTCTTTAACAGTTTTTGTTACATGGCCCAAGTATTTATATGAGTCGACTTGTTCCATTCCATTTCCATCAATTCGCATATTGTCACTTGGGATCAGGTTGGTGCATAAACTTAGTTTTTTGTCTATTCTCATTCCTGCCGCATGATCCAAATTTTCCCATTGCTGTTTCTGATTCCTCGATCTGTTTACCGACCTTCGCGTCACATATGAGGGAAGTGTAATGGCAATGAGATTCTTTTAGTGTTATTTCGATGTCCTCATAGAATCTTTTGTCGTGGTCTGATGTAAGCGCATAAGCTTGAATTATTTTCATTTTAAACCGTTTGTTTAAAAAAAGTATGACATAATCTACACATTCTGATATGCTCTTGATACTCATAATATTTTTGCTGGCCTGAATTAAGCATAAAGAGTTTTTCTCTCGTCTTCTCACTTCTCAAAGTCCAATGATATCACAGTTGATATTTTTCCTTAGTGTGTAGTTTATGTCTATGGAAGTGTCTAAGTGTCGATTTTCAGTGCAAGATTCTGGATTCTGAATTTTATAGTAAAAGAAAGTAAAAAGTGTACTTTTTTAACGATATTTCGTTAACAAAGACGACTTTTGTGATCACTATGTAAAAAATTAATTTTAATTTTATCATTAATTTGAGTTATTGGATTGGTTGTGCTACTTTAATTTACAATGTCATCTAATATTTTAAGAATAGGCCATCTTAACGTCCAATCTTTGTTACCTAAAATTTC
This sequence comes from Agriotes lineatus, assembly GCA_940337035.1. Taxonomy (NCBI): domain Eukaryota; kingdom Metazoa; phylum Arthropoda; class Insecta; order Coleoptera; family Elateridae; genus Agriotes; species Agriotes lineatus. Next base: position 171,863 of record CALNHX010001169.1, on the reverse strand, counting down.
AGATTTAAAAGTGTTTATTGAGCCAAATAAAATAGACATACTTACTGTTTCAGAAACTTGACTTTGTCCTGGCATATTAGATGAATTTGTGCAGATCGAAGGTTATGCTTTCTTAAAAAGGGATCGTGATGGACGAGCAGGGGGTGTTGGTATTTAAATACGTCATTCAATTAGACATTCCTTAATTACTATACCATACGATAATATTGAACAAAAGGGGATTATTGTACATCATGGTAAGGAGAAATTCGTCTTGGGATCGCTGTATAATCCACACCAACAGGATTATGTACACTTTTTAAATGAGTTTGAAAACTCTTATTCATTGCTTGTCTTACTCAGATAACATAGTCGCCGTGGGTGATTTTAACATTGATTTTTTTAAATTTGAAAATCCGGCTACCGTAAGTTTACAAAATTTATTAGATTCTATGGACATGCATCAAATCATCAACCAGACAACTAGAATTACTGCTTCTTCTTCTTCATTAATTGATTTGGTAATCGTGTCAAATTGCTGTTCGAAAGCGGGGAGTGGTGTAGTTGACTGTCATTTTTCAGATCACAATTTGCCCTTTGTTAATATATGTACTACAGCTTCTATTATCACGCCAGTAATGCGTACTTATAGAAATCTGAATGATATAAACCTAAAATTGCTAAAAGATGATCTCTCTGTGATAGAGTTTCAAAATCTTTTGTATATTTCGAATATAAATGAGAAATTATCGTTTTTTAATAATAATATTATAGCTCTTTTTAATAAGCATGCTCCCTTAAAACCGAAAAAATTGAGTAACTCTTCTGTACCGTGGTTGACGGATAATTTGAAATTACTCGTTTCATTAAGAAATAAGGCTAAAGCAAAGTTCAAGAGAACTAGGCTACCGCAGCAGTGGGAGTATTATAAGTCATTGCGAAATTTTATTACACTGATGTTCAAACAGGAAAAAAAAAGCTTATTTTCATGTTGTACTTAAAAATAATGGCGTGAAGGAGTTGTGGAAGCGGTTGGGTACCATTGGTCTTGGTAAAACCAAACAAAATCAAATTCCCAACAATTTATTGTATTCTAACAAAATTAATAATTATTTCATACACGGTATTTCTAATGCTGCCAGTGTTAATCTGCTCTCCCTTGAAATGTACGACAGTAATGCCTATAAAAGTTAAAATTTTAATTTTACAACAGTTGATAGTGAAGATATACAGAAAATTATATTAGGTATTAAGTCAACTGCTCTGGGTAGTGATGGGATTGATATTAACATGATTCAGTTGTGTTGTCCAAATATAATTCCGTATGTAACGCATTTAATTAATTCATGTATTATTGATGCTATATTTCCACAGTGCTGGAAGAATGTCATAGTCAAACCAATACCGAAAATTAAACAACCATCAGAATTTAAAGATTTGAGGCCGATAAGCTTGCTTCCTGTACTGTCAAAGGTCATGGAGAAGGTCATGAATAAACAGATTGCTGACTGTGTTAATAGTAATAATATTTTACCTGCAGTACAATCTGGATTTAGGTCGGGTTATAGCTGTACAACTGCTCAGCTAAATGTCACAGACGATATTCTTACTGCTGCGGATCAAGGCAAAATTACTGTTTTGGTTCATTTGGACTTTAGTAAAGCCTTCGATACCGTTAATCATGAGACATTGCTGACAATTTTAAAATGTATCGGTTTTGGTGCAAACGCTATTGCTTTAGTTGCGAGCTACTTAACTGGGCGAACACAGATGGTACAGTTGGCGAATACTTACTCTGAAACATTACCCATAACGCGAGGGGTTCCCCAAGGTTCCACTTTAGGGCCTTTGTTGTACTCAATATATACGTCAACTTTCATGAAGAATATTAAGTTTTGCAAAACACATATATACGCTAATGACACTCAACTATACTACTCCTTTAACGTGCCCTATCTTGATGAAGCAATACCATATAAATAAAGGAGAACGATCCAAACGTGTGTGTCCGTCACGACAATTGCAGACGCGATGACCCCCATTTGCGTTTGTTTGCATTTCGCCGTCGCTTCGATTTCGTTACTGGGGCGGAGCCCCAAGGGCCCCCTTGGGTAGGGGCGGATTCCCGAGGGCCCCCTTGGAGAGGGGCGGAGCCCTGATGGCCCCTTGGAGAGGGGCGGATTCCCGAGTGCCCCATTAGAGAGGGACGGAGCCCCGTCAGCCCCCTTGGAGAGGGACGGATCCCCGAGGGCCCCCTTGGAGAGGGGCGGATCCCCGTATGAACCCTTGGAGAGGGGCAAAGCCCCGGAGCTCCCTTGAAAAAGGGCGGAGCCCCATGAGCCCCCTTGGAGAGGGGCGGAGCCCCGTGAGCCCTCTTCGAAAAGGGCGGAGTCCAGTGAGCCCCATTGGAGAAAGGCAGAGCCCCGTAGCCCCATTGGAGAGGGGCGGATGCCCGAGAACTCTCTTGGAGAGGGGCGAAGCCCCGTGAGCCCCCTTGGAGAAGGACGAAACCACGAGAGCCCCCTTGGAGAGAAGCGAAGCCCCGAGAGCCGCCTAGGAGAGGGGCAGAGCCCCGAAGGCCCTCTAGGAGAGGGACAGAGCCCCGAAGGCCCCCTAGGGGAGGGGCGGAGAACCGAGAGCCCCCTTGGAGAGGGCGGGCTCCGTGAGCTTCCTTGGAGAGGGGCGAAGCCCCGGGCCCCCTTGGAAAGGGGCGGAGCCCCGTAAGCCCCCTTGGAGGGGGTCGGAGCCCCAAGAGCCCCCTTGGATAGGGGCGGAGCCCCGAAAGCCCCTTTGGAGAGGGGCGGAGCCCCGAAGGCCCCCTAGGAGAGGGGCGGTGCCCCGTGAGCCCCCTTGGAGAGGGGCGGAGACCCGAGAGCCCCCTTGGAGAGGGGCGAAGCCCCGAAGGCCGCCATTGGAAAGAGGCAAAGCGTTATTTGAGCGGAATTGTGATTAAATCGATACGATTTTAGAAAGGGACCCTAACCAATTCGCGTTTCTTTTTGAAAATGATGAGCAAATAGTCCGGGAGCCAGCGACCGTTTAGAGTTAGTCATGTTATAAATAAATGAAAAAACGTATCCAGCCGAATTTAGAGTGGGGGATTATGCCCCAGCTATTCACGTAAAGAAGTGAAAAATATGCGCTGAATAAACTGATACCGCAAAAGCTGACATTTGGTAAACTAATAGTTAAGTTAATAACTTAAACGAAAAAAACATCCAGCTATATATTTAGTGGGGGAAAAGTGCCCAGCTGATGCAGTAAAAAACGCTGCGCGTCGGTATGCGCTCGGGCGCGTTGTATCTTTGACTGCATCAGCTGGACACTTTTCCCTCACTAAATAAAAAGCTGGATATATTTTTCGTTTAACTTATTCAGTTAACTATTGTACCGGGTGGCCATAAACATCTGAGATCCCGGTAGCCATGGAATTAGCTACTTATAAATGTTGGTTAGCATTATACATATTTCAATTATAATAAGTATTGGTACAAAATGTAATAAAATACAAATAAGAGGAGGACAATGTGCCCCAGATTCTGCAGTTTAACCTACGACTCGATTATAAAAATCTCCTGTTCTAACTTCATTACTTATTGCAATCTGTAATAATTTTTGACAGATAGGAGTTTTAATTGTGATGACATTAATGACATTTAGTTTAGTTGGATTCATCACTTTAATAAAGCGGTGTTGATTCCAAAGGTAATGTGATATCAGATATTTATGGCCACCCGGTATTACCAAATTTTAGCTCTTGCGGTATTAGATATCTATACTTTTCTCATTAAACACGGGCGTCCATGCAGTTTTTATATTATCTCACAAGTTTTTGAATTTAAAGTGTTTTAGTAAATATTTACACATTTAAATATTTATACATAGCATAAACAGTAAATATGTGGACATTAAAATGCGAAAAGTAAATATTTACACATAAAAGTGCAAATAGTTTTTTAAATTTTTTTAGGTTTTTTTTGATAAATAACTGGTTCATAACATTTCATTGTATTAGCGAAACGGATTGATGTTGAGTGTCGAAGTATTCTTGGAAAGCACGGAAGGGCGCTTTTCGTGGTTGGGGGGTACCGTATATTTTTCTTTTTAATTTTACCAACTTAATTTTAATTTAAAAATTAAACTAAATAATATTTATAACAATTTTGTTTTATAATTCATAATCCGATTTGCGTTACAATTTTGCTCTCGCGTGTTATACGTTTTTATATTATTATCATCTATATCTTTTAATATATTGTAACGAATGCGAGAACGACTTCCAGATCGATCTAGAAGCAGGTGTGCGCGATGAGTCACTTCGAACGGATGCCCCGAGAACGGGCCCGAGGTCAAATGCGTCATGCTTCCGTCTGGAGTTTCTAGTGAATATCGAGACTATCTGGAGGCTTCTGGAAGAATTTACGGGCGCGATATATAAGCGGGCGGAGTTCATCCACAGACCAGTTCTGAAATAATTCTGCGGCAGTTCGAACTCACGTCGAGGCTTGTTAGAAGCCCCCATATAAATAAAAACGCGTGTACATATAACTAATAGAAATAAATAAATATATAATCGTTAGTGTTTAAGAGTGATATAAATGAATGTGTTAATCCGTATGTAATAGAAATACGTGTACCGATAGTCGTTAGTGCTTGTATTAATTTGTAATCTGCTTGATAATTCTCGCATGTGCTTGTAAACAATAATCGTAATAATTCATTGTGTAAATAAATATTTGAACCCATGTTTGTCGTATAATTTTAAATAGCCCGAACGTTAAGAACGCAACAGTAGTGTCGGTGTGAGGTTTTGAACCGGGGGCTATAAGAAAATTATTGAACAAACATTAAATAAATAAATTATTTAACAATTGTCGATAAAACGACGGTCAGATAAATAAATTGAAGTGAGTATTGTGCATGCCTTTGACGCGATCTCAAAGCAGCAAAATGGAAGCCCAATTAAGCCAACTTTTGCAACTGATGCAAGTTAACCAGGAGAAGGCAGAAAAAGCGCAAGCAGAATCGAAAGCCGCGCAAGAAAAAGCGCAAGAGAAAGCGGAAAAAGCACAGGAGGAACTTAAGAAAGAGATCCAAGTTGGCCAGGAAGAATTGAAAGCCGGACAAAAGAAGGCAGAGGAAGCCGCGAAAGCACTTAAGGAATGGCTGAAGGCCGAGCAAGAGAAAGCAGTCCAAAAACTTAGGCCGAAAGAAGGCAGAAAAACTTGAGGAAAAATTGAAAGCCACTCAAGAAAACCTCAAGGATGAGCTTAGGGAAGAATTGAGATCCGGTCGAAAGAAGGCAGAAAAAGCACAAGAGGATCTTAGGGAACAGCTGGAAGCCGGGCAGAAAGCACGAGAAGAGCTGAAGGTCGGGCAGGAAGAGCTGGAAACCGCAGAAGAGAAAGTAGTCCAAAAGCTTGATGGGAAAATAAATGGAAGAGTTCGGTCTCTGTTGTTGGACCTGAGACGCGGCGAGTTGCACGTGGGTGGGGAGGATCTTTCCCGACACCCAAGAGGGGAGATCGCGGCACAAGTGGTATGGGCGGAAGATGTTACTCTGCAAGGACGAACCGAGAGGGTCGTGGATGCATACCTGGATGGCGATCTCCGGGGCAACGTGGTGCGCGTGGTCGAGCCTGATGGTGGCAAGAAGCTCACTCATGGTATCCTGGTAGGGAAGACGTTGGTGAAGACTGGGCTTGGGGTCCCAGTAAGGATGATGAACGTCAGCAGGGAACTGGCAACCGTCAGGAGGAACCCAATACTGGAAGGGGGCATGAGCCAACGAAAATGGAAGAAGATAGAAGATTTGGTGGCCCGGTACCAAGACATCGTCGAGTGCGGAGATCATCCCAGCGGCCGTACTGATGTAGGAAAACACAAAACAGGTGAGTTTGGCAAAAGAGTCTTGCTGAGGACCGATCATCCTGCTCTGAGATGGCTGCTGCAGTGCAAGAACCCTGAAGGACAGGTGGCTGGATGGATCGAGCGCCTAGAAGAGTTCGACTTGGGAATAAATTATCGACCTGGCACAGTCCACCGCAACGCCGATGCGTTATCCAAGAGGCCTTGCCCTGCGGACTGCGGCCACTGTTCGAGATTGGAGAGTCGTGCGGTACCCATTAATCGTACCACTATGGTCGACGACTCGTGGGAGCCAGACGAGTTACAGAGTAGCCAGGAGAATGACCCTGACTTAGGCGCGGTTATAGCCTGGAAGCAAGATGGCCGTCGACCTACCTGGCAGGAGGTCCCCGCCACCGACGCAACAGTGGAGACTTATTGGGCGCAATGGGACTCCTTGCAGCTGGACAACAACGTCCTGACCAGAATCTTGGAAGATGAGGACAGTAGGGCAACGAGATCACGATCGATGGTTCCAAGGAGTAGAGTGGCCGAGGTTCTGCGCTACCTGCATGATTGCTCTTTTGGAGGACACTTCAGATTAAAGAAGACGTTGCAGAAGGTCCAAGAAAGGTTCTACGAGGCGAGCTGCAAAGGTGACGTCCGAGAGTGGTGCCGGAGGTGCGAAGCATGCGCTACGGGAAACGGACCTGTTGGAAGACGTAGAGCTCCGAGGTGGCAGTACAACGTCGGTGGTCCGTTCGAGGGTATAGCCATTGACATCGCCGGACCATGCCCCTAAACCGAAGCGGGAAATAAATACATCTTGGTGTGCATGGGCCACTTCACCAAATGGCCCGAAGCGTACGCCGTTCCGAAGAAAGAGACCGGTACTGTCGCTGATGTTCTGGGGAAGGAGTGCTTCAGCCGTTTTGGAGTCCCCCTGGAGTTACATTCCGACCAGGGCCGGAATTTCGAGTTTGGACCGTTCCAGAACGTCTGTAAGCTACTGGGGATACGCAAGACCCGGACCACTGCCCTCCATACTCAGTCGGACGGTATGGTGGAAAGGATGAACGGAACCATGGAGAAGCATCTGTCCAAGGGCGTTTCCGAGCATCCGCGTGACTGGGGCCAGTACATGCACCTGTTCCTGATGGCCTACCGATCGGCAGTACAAGAGACAACCGGCGTCCAGATTGAGGTGTGCTGTTGCGAAGCCTGGAGACCACGGTGGGCTGCTGCTTCTTCAGCCAGTCCATGTGCAAGAAGGGCACCGCCGGCAAGTACCGCCATCGGACCCCCACAAGAGCGAGAAGACAGGCACCCGACGCAACTCGTTCTGGGACAGAACGATCTAAGGCGGGGGCAGTGTAACGAATGCGAGAACGACTTCCAGATCGATCTAGAAGCAGGTGTGCGCGATGAGTCACTTCGAACGGATGCCCCGAGAACGGGCCCGAGGTCAAATGCGTCATGCTTCCGTCTGGAGTTTCTAGTGAATATCGAGACTATCTGGAGGCTTCTGGAAGAATTTACGGGCGCGATATATAAGCGGGCGGAGTTCATCCACAGACCAGTTCTGAAATAATTCTGCGGCAGTTCGAACTCACGTCGAGGCTTGTTAGAAGCCCCCATATAAATAAAAACGCGTGTACATATAACTAATAGAAATAAATAAATATATAATCGTTAGTGTTTAAGAGTGATATAAATGAATGTGTTAATCCGTATGTAATAGAAATACGTGTACCGATAGTCGTTAGTGCTTGTATTAATTTGTAATTTGCTTGATAATTCTCGCATGTGCTTGTAAACAATAATCGTAATAATTCATTGTGTAAATAAATATTTGAACCCATGTTTGTCGTATAATTTTAAATAGCCCGAACGTTAAGAACGTAACAATATTATTATTATTATTATATATGTTTATAGATGATGACTAAGATATTTTAAAGATCGACATCAATTGCAGCGATAACGAAAGCGATAATGAGTTCGATGGCGATGAATCCGAAGAAGGCCAAATCTAAAAAATTTGTTGATACATTGTACACTATACAGTGCATTCCAATTAAAACAAGCCACCCCATTATTAAAAGCCAACTTGAGTAAAGATTATGGGAGTTCTAGTTGTTACCGGTTTTATTTTAGTTTTTTCTCTTGCAAAAAATGTGTTGTACTCACAAGTGAGAAGGTTATAAAAGGTGTGAGCCCATAACATTACTTTTTTGCGGGTTACCATTTTTAGGGTAAATTTTTTCGGAAACTACAGAACCGATTTTGAAAAACTAAAAAGCATTAAAAGAAGAATTTGATACCCTTTAAGATGAGGTATTACTCGACCCCCTTTCCTATTTGAACTTTTTGACGTTTGTGTTGGTGGGGGGAAGAGCTAACTCTGAACGAGTAAATTTTGACACAAAACTGTGTCCCCCTAAAAAGAAAAATTGACGTATTTTAGGATTTTTATATAAATATAAAAATAACGGAATTATATGGGGGGGGCTCGTTTTAATTGGAATACACTGTATACGTTTCTTTTTATTTTTAGTATGTTTTTTGTAAATAAATGCTAAAAAAAATTAATAATTCATAGTAAACCTATTTTTTATTATCTTTTTTTAGAGCAGAAAAGTTATACGTATATATCATCCAATAACTGCATGGACGCGCTGTGTTTAATGAGAAAAGTATAGATATCTAATACCGCAAGAGCTAAAATTTGGTAATACAATAGTTAACTGAATAAGTTAAACGAAAAATATATCCAGCTTTATATTTAGTGAGGGAAAAGTGTCCAGCTGATGCAGTCAAAGATACAACGCGTCCGAGCGCATACCGACGCGCAGCGTTTTTCACTGCATCAGCTGGGCACTTTTCCCCCACTAAATATATAGCTGGATGTTTTTTTTGTTTAAGTTATTAACTTAACTATTAGTTTACCAAATGTCAGCTTTTGCGGTATCAGTTTATTCAGCGCATAATTTTCACTTCTTTACGTGAAAAGCTGGGGCATAATCCCCCACTCTAAATTCGGCTGGATACGTTTTTTCATTTATTTATAACATAATCAACATGTTAACAAAGTTTCAGCTTTTGCGGTATTAGTTTTTTTTAATTATTATTTTACGTGTGTGGCAGGCTGCCGCAGCTACACCCCCCGGAAGTGCGCCAGCTGGAGGTCCATTCACTTACTAGTGATACCAAATAAAGCTTAGGAAACATTTTCAGCTTTTGTGGTTTTGGTCATTAACAAAGGTCGCTGGCTCCCGGACTAAAAGCTTAAAACTACTTCTCAGTGGTGACACATAAAATATGCTAAGCAGCGCATACGAAAATACATCAGGATAGACCGCGCAATAGCGCGCGCAGCCCCGTTTATATAAAATAAATTCAGATTTGCAGTATATCTGTGAGGTTTCCAGACAACATTCCCTGAGAATTAATCCAGACAAATCATCTGTCCTACTGTTTGGTAATAAAAATGTCTGTAGTCTTTTGGCTAATTCTGTAAATGTTTATGTTGATCTTGTAAGAATACCTGTGGTACATAAAGTAAAAAGTCTCGGTCTTATTTTAGATAACACTTTCCGTTACAGAGATCAGATAACGAAATGCATTTCTCAGGGCTATATGCATCTTAGGGAACTATAACCTCACAGGTCGTACTCAAACATCACAATTAAAAAAATGCTGTCTGAAGCGTTTGTGCTTTCCCAATTTAATTACTGTGTTCCAGTCTACCACCCAGCTATTGACAAGGTGACTGCGGACAAAATTCAAAAAGTTCAAAATGCGTGCCTTCGTTTCATCTATGCCATAAGAAAATTCGAACACATATCTCATAAACTGACGGATGCCAGCTGGTTAACTAATATGTATAATCGAAGGCTACTTCAATGTTCAACTCTGTTTTATCAAATTTTAATTAATAAATGTCCGCCGTATTTATACAACAAAATCACTTTCAGGACAGATGTACATAATCGTAATACTCTTTTTTTTTTTTTTAATTTATTATAGCTGGCTCTGCATACAATGCAATACACGGCTGTGGTATAATATTCCTACACAATAACGTATCCATATCATAATTACTAGCGAGGATTAAGTGATTCCATTCACACCTCTGGCGTACATAATAAACATCTACTTATATAATATAGTTGTAATGGGATACTAGAGTATGTACTAGGTTAAATTTTGAGGTAACTTACGCTTAAGTCGCTTATGAATATTTTTTTGTCCGAGATTAAGTTTTACAGCACTTGAACACAGCACTATATTTTCGAAGAACTTTTTTGATACACTATTTATGAAGTCCATAATTAGGGGGACGCACAGTTCTTTATGGATTTGCCTATTTCGTATAAACCATGGTGCCTTACTTGCCACTCTAAGCACTTTATTTTGTATTATTTGAAGCTTTTTCATTTGTGTTTTAGATGCATTTTTCCATACTGCACAGGCATATGTTAGTATTGGTCTCAGGACTGATTTGTATATAAGAATTGCACATTCAGTTCTGAGGTGAGATTTCCGATTAATTAACGGATATAGTATTGTTAATCGGGTATGACACTCATTGAGTTTTCTATTTATATGGTATCCCCAACTAAGTTTGGCATCTAGGTACACCCCTAAGTATTTTATTGCGGAATCATTTGCGTTCCATTTTAACGAGTTGTCGTTTATTCTGATTTCCGGCAGATCTTTAATACGCCTTAATGTAAACATTTTTACTTGGCATTTTGAGGGGTTGAGTTTGATTTTCCACAGGTGAAACCATTCACAGGTTACGTTTATTGCATTTTGTAAATGTTCAATGGCTACTTCAGGAGTATCACCTTGTGCTATTATGGCCGTATCGTCCGCAAACATGGCAGGTGTGGAATTTATTACAGTAGGGAAATCATGGACATATAAGTTAAATAAAATTGGACCCAGTATACTTCCTTGCGGTACACCCGATGTTATGGGTTTAGTATTTGATAGTGTGGCATAAATTCGTACTGAAAATCTTCTGCTCGACCGTAATACTCTATTCCAAGGCCTAATTTCGCCGCTGTCCGTTTTGAAAGATCTTTTTCTTATCAAATATATCATATCTACAATAACGTATTAAAGGATTACATATCCCTTAATTTTGAGCAATTTAAATACAAAATGCGTCACGACTTGTTCCGCAATCAGTTAGGATGCAATTAGCTTGGACAATTAAGTATTTGAATAATGTGTTTGTCAACTTCCTTTGATTGTACTAGGCTTAACATATTAATAGTTGTTTAAATTTAATTTTGTCTAAACACTATTGTAGACTTGATCGTTACAGATAGTAGTGTAATTTAATTTAGGCACTTTTTCAAATCTACTTTTATTTATTTTAATCAGGGTTTGGATGGAAGATCAGAGGGGTGGGATATCCTACTACCAGCTGAATCCCGCCTTGTGGTTACCCGTTTGAGTTGATAGTGCTTTTCCTCTGTCATTTCTCTTTTTTGTGTATTTGCTCAAGAGTAATAAAGAAAATTATTATTATTATTATTAAAACCATTTTTGTTATGGACAAGGTCCAGGTACCTTAGAGACATTAAAGAGAACAAAATTAATACTGAATTATTATAAACGTCAAACAATGAAAAACAAACAAACAACACATATTGTTTGTTTAGGTAATTCCAAGGTACCACGGAGTTTTGAAAATTGAATTTTCCTTTTCATTAATTTATGCTATTCCGGAAAATGGATAATTGTTGACATTAGTATGAATAGATGCAGTATTTTTTGTCTACAATATCTTTACAATTTAGCTCTAAAATAATTAGATGAGCAAATAAATTGAATATAAAGAATTTACTATGCAAATCCATATGGTGCGTCGCGCAAGTCAGCACCCGGTATAGTCCGCAGAAAAAATATCGTCTTCCTCCAACAAATGGTTTTTGGAGCTATACCGCCAACAGACGAACAGACTAATGGACAGACAAACAGATGGAATTAAGAAAATATATTTTTCATCTTCTAGAAACCCAGAAACGTAAAGACCTGAAGAAATCTCGAAAGGTGAATTTTTGACGATTAGATTACTTTCTTAGTTTTTTTCGACGAGAGAAGTAATAAAAAATCTGTAAAGGGCTTTGTATGAAACTCTCCTCGTAAGTACGGCGCTCACAGATAGCTGTAAATTACGCGGCGATAGCTACACCTTTTCATTTTTCACGCTAGCTGTGCTGTTCCAAGGCCAAGGTAGCCCCTTTAAAGCCCTTGACAATCCCGAAGCTCGAGCTCTGCGGAGCTGTTCTTCTAAGCAAACTTTCCATGCAAGTCATAAAGGCGCTTGATTTGCCCATATCTAGAATCGGTCTGTGGACAGATTCCACAATAGTGCTAGGATGGTTGAAAACCAGTCCAAATCTTCTTAAGACCTTTGTGTGCAACAGAGTTGCTGATGTTCAGCAACTCACCTCTGATGCCACTTGGCGGCATGTTCCCACAACGTCTAATCCTGCTGATCTTCTCACTAGGAGAATCACCCCTTTAGGTTTGAAAGAATTGAGCCTTTGGTGGCATGGTCCCACCTGGCTAAGCGAAGGTGAGGCCTCTTGGCCTACTTCCAAACATGTTCGTGCTGAGCTTCCAGAATTCAAAAAAGAAGTTCAGAGTCTTCCTGTAACCTCTGTTGAACCATTTCCGTTCAATCAGTATTCAAGCTTTGCTCGCTTACAACGAGTTCTAGCTTATTGCTTTCGTTTTCATAACAATGCGCGAGCCCCTAAGGCTGATCGTCTTTCTGGTCCCCTCTCTACAGATGAACTGCAAGCATCTATTGTAAGGCTTGCCAGGTTCTCCCAACGCGAGTCATTTCCTGACGAACTTAAACTGTTGTCACAGAGCAAGCCTGTGAAACAATCTTCTGCTTTGATATCCCTGAATCCCTTTCTGGATTCCGAGGGACTGCTAAGAGTTGGTGGTAGGCTCCACAACTCTCAATTACCCTTTGACAAGAAGTTTCCTCTAGTGATTTCTGGCAAACATCCATTCGCCAAACTCCTAGTATCGCATGAGCATCTTCGGCTTCTCCATGCCGGACCTCAAATGCTGTTAGCTAATCTCAGAGAACGATATTGGATTACCTCTGGCAGAAATATCGTCAAGCAAGTGGTTCATCAATGCTTACGGTGTTTTAGATTCTCTCCTAAGTTAACTGAACCCATAATGGGAGACCTGCCAGCCTCTCGTACTCAATCATCGCCCCCATTTCATACGACTGGTATTGATTATGGTGGACCTTTCATGATAAAGGATCGCAAAGGACGTGGTTCTAAACTAGTAAAGTCCTACCTTTGTCTATTCGTTTGTTTCATCACAAAGGCAGTGCACCTTGAATTGGTCGCTGATCTTTCTACTGAAACCTTCTTAATGGCTTTTCGCCGGTTTGTGGCTCGACGAGGCAAACCGCTCCATGTCTACTCAGACAACGGCACTAACTTTGTAGGCGCTAATTCCGAGTTAATCGAATTAGGCAATTTTCTCGCGGAACAAAACCCTTCTATTTCCGAATCAGTCGCGAACGACGGAGTAGCTTGGCATTTTATACCCGCGCACAGTCCCCACTTAGGCGGATTGTGGGAGGCCGGAATCAAGTCCTCCAAACATCACATACGTCGCGTTATAGGTAACGCTAGTCTAAATTATGATGAATTTAGCACTTTGTTAGCACAGGTGGAAGCGACCTTAAACTCCCGACCCCTGTCCCCTTTGTCCTCTGATCCAAACGACCTTCAGCCTTTGACTCCTGCTCATTTTCTGATTGGTCGTCCGTTGGTGTCACTGCCTGATCCCAACGTTACTGAGATAGCCGAGTCTCGGCTGTCTAAATACCAGAGAATACAACAACTTCACCAGAATGTGTGGAAGAGATGGAGTAAAGAGTACATCTCGGAACTCCAACAGCGCACCAAATGGCGCACGCATCTTTCGGACCTCCAGCCTGGTTCCATGGTCCTCATCAAGGATGACAATCTACCCCCTCTGAAGTGGAGGTTAGGCCGGGTCACCGAGCTGCACCCTGGCCTTGACGGCGTTACGCGTGTGGCGTCAGTGAACACTGTGTCAGGGATCGTGAAGCGATCCTTCGCCAAATTGTGCCCGCTACCTAGTGTTGTGAACTAGTGCGTTAGCGTTCAGCGCAGTTTTCGTAAAGCCTTTTGGCTCCCCATTGTTCGGGTTTTCTTGTACTAGATTAAGATCCATGTACTATTATGCTTTGTATATATGTGTGCTCATGTTACATGTTTTACTCTAGCTTTTACATGTCAACTCTGTACTGTTTTATTTGAAAGGTTACCCTTTCCAAGGCGGGCGGTATGTTAAGGACTTTATAAACTTTTGCCGCCTCTCTTGCATTCTGAATTCATACTGTGCGCAGTAGACTGTCAAGCGGGCTTTGCCTCGCCGTTCACCTCACTTAACTTCCATCTGTCGACGAGACTGCATGCGAAGGAGTCTGCACCGCGAAAGCTAATTCTTGTAAATGTTCAAATGTTCAATGTGTTGTTTATTGCTAATAAAGTAACATATTTCCGGCTTTCAACGAGTGTATTTATTCAGTGAAACCTACAATTCCTACAGTCCATTAAATTCCAAGGCGAGCTGGCAATCAGGAATTTTCCAAATAACGGAAAACTGAGAAGGCTCCGTTAAGGACTTTATAAACTTTTGCCGCCTCTCTTGCATTCTGAATTCATACTGTGCGCAGTAGACTGTCAAGCGGGCTTTGCCTCGCCGTTCACCGCACTTACGTTCCATCTGTCAACGTGGCAGCATGCGAACCGGTCTGCACTCCGAAAGCTAATTCTTTTGTAAATGTTCAAATATTTGTGTTCAATGTGTTGTTTATTGCTAATAAAGTAACATATTTCCTGCTTTCAACGTGTGTATAATTCAGTGAAACCTACAATTCATACAGTCCACAAATTCCAAGGCGAGCTGGCAATCAGGAATTTTCCAAATAACGGAAAACTGAGAAGGCTCCACAACATTGGTCCTACAGAGCCAAGATTAAACCACATTAGGTCATTGCGAGTCCAATCAACAGCGACAGCATTCGACAACATTGGTCATTGGCAAGTACAAAAGCATATTCAGTTGTATTGCATCGCATGTAATCGACCGCAAGGAAGCAGCGTTCCATATTCGCCGCAACGCGTGGAACGAAGAGGGCACATGCGGTGCCCGTAACGAGAGGAAGGAAGACAGCAGACGGTAGATAGCCAAACGCCGAGTTTGGCGCCAAGTTCGTGCACGTGTGCATTCCAGCTGCAGACGAGACGGTAGTACGAACCACAGCAACGAGGAAAACCGGCAAGGCGGCACACACCAATATCAATGTAAGCCTAATTTCCTATTTTTGTGATTTCCTATGCATGAATATTTGGTTTTCTATCATCTGTGTTTGCATGTGCATAATTTCAGCTGCGTATTATAGCGTAAACAAATGGTTTATGAATCATATAAACATTTTTAATTGCGTGAAATGCCAAGCTATTACGTTTGTTAGCGATATCCCCTGCAAGTTTCATACTGCAGTCGAAGCAGTCACAAGTGAATCATCTCGCGTTGTAACAGGGTCGTTTTCTGCGTCGTTAGCGACAAGTTTCTCGCGTTGTTATCAAGCGCTGTCTGCGTTGTAAACAAAATTCCGTACCAGAGGCGTGCGAAAGGTTTTATCATTAAAGAATATTTCAGATTCTGCAAGTAGTAAGGCTACCACGCGTAGCATCTTGCCTGAAATATCACAGATAGTTAACCCGTTGGGTCCGCGTACCAGAAGCGTACAAAATTCACGCCAGTGGCGTACGAAAAGTTAGTTCGATCTGTTAAATTGTTTTTAATCTCAACAATTATGGATCCGCTTGTAAGAGCACGTGGCTCTATCAAGGGCAAGCTTACGAGTTTCGCAAAATACGTGCAATCGTTGCAAGCAATTTACGAGGTAGATCAATCGTTATCTAGCATTCAAATTATTCAGTTGCAAAAAAGATTGAATAATGCAGCCACATTGTTATCAGAATATGATGCGGTTCATGAACAAATTTTAGAAGCCAGTGAGGATGCAGAACGGGAAATGCAACAGCGAGTCGAATTTGAAGATTATTATTATTTTGCAATTTCACTAGCTGAATATTTGATTAATGAATACAACAGCCAGTCTGATGTTGCATTAGATCGTTCTGGATCGCCTGCTGGTAGCTTAAGATCAGGGCATTCAAACTGCAGCTCGCAGTGTAATACGCCATCGTTTAGGCTTCCTACCATTTCAATTCCTAAATATTCAGGAAGTGTTTCAGAATGGTTAGAATTTCGTGAGATATTTAGTAGCTTAATTGATGAGAATCAAACGCTGACTAATATTCAAAAGCTGCATTACTTAAAGGCTAGTTTACAGGGTGATGCAAGCCAAATTATAAAAAGTTTAGAGTTTACTGCGGGTAATTATACTCTAGCTTGGAAGGCATTGTGCAATCGATACAATGATCCAAAAATTCTGGTTCATAACCACCTCAAGGCTATTTTCGAGCTTGAATCTTGCAGTAAGGAATCTGCAACTAAATTACGTACGATTAGCGATATGTTATTCAAACATTTTGCAGCAATCAAATCATTAGCTACCGAAAGCGAGCTTCTTGATTTTGTTATAATTTATGTAGTTTCTAAAAAACTGGACCCCACTACATTTCGTGAATGGGAGGTCCTTAGAAACCGGTCAAGTTCTGACCTGCCTAATCTTGATGAGTTCAAGGAATTCTTACAAAATACAGCAAATCTTCTAGAAACTCTAGAGGTAAAAGATAACAAGCTTGTACCCGAAAGGTCTTCCAAGGTACATTCTAAATCATTTGTGTCGGGTACCCCTTCGTGTCCACTTTGTAAAGGATCTCATTCCTTGTACAAATGCGATAAGTTTGTCAAGCTGTCTGTTCTTGACAGAAAGTCAAAGGCAAAAGAGCTCCGCGTATGCTTTAATTGCCTAACTCAGGGTCACCTTGCGAGCCTTTGTAGCTCCAAATATACGTGCAGAAAGTGCAAATCAAGGCACAACACACTTCTTCATGAGGATAAACCTCAAAATGCTTCTTCTAGTCAACCAGGATCTGCGATGTCGGCAGAAACCCCTGTTGAGCTAAATCAATCGATTTCTGCATTCTGTTCGAATGCTTTGCAGGTACTCTTACCTACGGCTACCGCTAAACTCATCGCTGATGATGGTACGCCTCACGTTGTGCGAATCCTGTTGGATTCCGGTTCCCAATCGAACTTTATACGTTCAGATTTGTGTAAAAGGTTGAAGCTTCCAATTCGCGAAGTCAACGTTACTGTTTCTGGCTTAAGTAAAGCCACTTCTCAAATCAAGGCTAGGTGTGATATCAAGCTGCAAGCCCCTCACACTTCATACGGCATTGGCCTATCCTGTCTTGTTCTCGATGAGATTACGGGTGTTACCCCAAGTTTTCGCGTCCAGCGAAACAGCTTCAAGGTTCCTGATAACATCAAGTTATCAGATCTGTCCTATGACCAACCGGGCACCATCGACATTCTGATTGGTTCGCCCATTTTCTGGCAGCTCCTTTGTATTGGACAAATTGGTCTAGGCCCAAATCTTCCCATCCTCCAAAAGACTCGTTTTAGTTGGATTGTTTCTGGCCCTACAGGCCCCCCTTCTGCGTACCCTGTACAGTGCAATCTTAGCACGATCGAGAATGCTTCTGATTCCATTGCTAGGTTTTGGCAACTCGAACATTACCCAGAGGAAAAGGTTCGCACAAATGAAGAGAACGCCTGTGAGGCACATTTCGTGCAAAATACTCAACGAGAAGCGAATGGTCGATTCGTTGTCTCTATCTCTTTCAAGAAGCCTGTAGAGGTATTGGGTGATTCATTGCAAATCGCCCAGAAAAGATTCTTATCATTAGAGAAGCGGTTACAAGCGAACCCTGACTTGTCCAATCGCTATTCGAGTTTCATGAATGAATATTCTGAATTAGGTCATATGTCCGTTTCAAACCCTAATTCAAACGAGATATCCTATTATCTACCCCACCACGGAGTCTTAAAAGAGGAAAGCCTGACAACTAAACTCCGAGTTGTATTCAATGGTTCTCAAGCAACCACTTCAGGGCAATCTCTGAACAGTATTCAGATGGTTGGCCCAACCGTGCAACAAGACTTATTTTCCATTCTTGTTCGTTTTCGCAAGCATTTATTCGCTATATCAGCTGATATCGAGAAGATGTATCGCCAGGTTCTGGTGAATCCTAACCATAGGCCCCTTCAGAGAATCTTGTGGCGACCCTCCGCAGCTGAGCCTCTTCGGTCGTACGACCTGAATACGGTTACGTATGGCACCGCTTCAGCATCCTTTCTTGCTATTCGATGCTTAACCCAATTGGGAATCGAATGTGAGGCTTCAAATCCCGAAGTCTCTCGAATCATAAAGGAGGACTTCTACGTCGACGACCTTCTGACAGGTGCCGACACTCCTGAGAAAGCGCGTACTCTCTGCTCAAACTTGGATCAGATTCTTGAGTCAGGCTGCTTCAAACTTAGAAAGTGGATTTCTAACTCTCCAGAAGTTCTCGATGGAATACCAGATACCGATTTGCATCCGGGTGTTCTTGATTTCAGTGCACATGAGCACACAAACACCCTTGGTTTGATTTGGTCCTTTAAAAGCGATCATCTGATGTTCAATATTTCAAATTCTACAAGTAGTAAGGCTACGAAGCGTAGCATCTTGTCTGAAATATCGCAGATATTCGACCCGTTGGGTCTTCTAAGTCCATGCACCATGGGTGCCAAGGTTCTTTTGCAACAGCTTTGGATGGAAAAGCTGGATTGGGATGAACCCGTTCCTAAAGCCATACAAGAAAAATGGGTAACCTATCGCAGTGAGCTTCTCATGCTCAATAACTTAGCAATTCCTCGTCACGTCCTCTGTCGGAGCGTGGTCGAGATAGAGCTCCATGGTTTCTGCGACGCCTCTAACAATAGTTACGGTGCGTCGATATACCTACGTTCCAAGAATCAGGAAGGGGAAGTACAGGTTCACCTTCTCTGTTCCAAGGCCAAGGTAGCCCCTTTAAAGCCCTTGACAATCCCGAAGCTCGAGCTCTGCGGAGCTGTTCTTCTAAGCAAACTTTCCGTGCAAGTCATAAAGGCACTTGATTTGCCCATATCTAGAGTCGGTCTGTGGGCAGATTCCACAATAGTGCTAGGATGGTTGAAAACCAGTCCAAATCTTCTTAAGACCTTTGTGTGCAACAGAGTTGCTGATGTTCAGCAACTCACCTCTGATGCCACTTGGCGGCATGTTCCCACAACGTCTAATCCTGCTGATCTTCTCACTAGGAGAATCACCCCTTTAGGTTTGAAAGAATTGAGCCTCTGGTGGCATGGTCCCACCTGGCTAAGCGAAGGTGAGGCCTCTTGGCCTACTTCCAAACATGTTCGTGCTGAGCTTCCAGAATTCAAAAAAGAAGTTCAGAGTCTTCCTGTAACCTCTGTTGAACCATTTCCGTTCAATCAGTATTCAAGTCTGGCTCGCTTACAACGAGTTACAGCTTATTGCTTTCGTTTTTATAACAATGCGCGGACCCCCAAAGCTGATCGCCTTTCTGGGCCCCTTTCTACAGATGAACTGCAAGCAACCCTTGTAAGGCTTGCAAGGTTTTCACAACGTGAGTCATTTCCTGACGAATTTAAGCTGTTGTCACAGAACAAGCCTGTGAAACAATCTTCTGCTTTGATATCCTTGAATCCCTTTCTGGATTCCAAGGGACTGCTAAGAGTTGGTGGTAGGCTCCACAACTCTCAATTACCCTTTGACAAGAAGTTTCCTCTAGTGATTTCTGGCAAACATCCATTCGCCAAACTCCTAGTATCGCATGAGCATCTTCGGCTTCTCCATGCCGGACCTCAAATGCTGTTAGCTAATCTCAGAGAACGATATTGGATCACCTCTGGCAGAAATATCGTCAAGCAAGTGGTTCATCAATGCTTACGGTGTTTTAGATTCTCTCCTAAGTTAACTGAACCCATAATGGGAGACCTGCCAGCCTCTCGTACTCAATCATCGCCCCCATTTCATACGACTGGTATTGATTATGGTGGACCTTTCATGATAAAGGATCGCAAGGGACGTGGTTCTAAACTAGTAAAGTCCTACCTTTGTCTATTCGTTTGTTTCGTCACAAAGGCAGTGCACCTTGAATTGGTCGCTGATCATTCTACTGAAACCTTCTTAATGGATTTTCGCCGGTTTGTGGCTCGTCGAGGCAAACCGCTCCATGTCTATTCTGACAATGGCACTAACTTTGTAGGCGCTAATTCCGAGTTAATCGAATTAGGCAATTTTCTCGCGGAGCAAAACCCTTCTATTTCCGAATCAGTCGCGAACGACGGAGTAGCTTGGCATTTTATACCCGCGCACAGTCCCCACTTTGGCGGATTGTGGGAGGCCGGAATCAAGTCCTCCAAACATCACATACGTCGCGTTATAGGTAACGCTAGTCTAAATTACGATGAATTTTGCACTTTGCTAGCACAGGTGGAAGCGACCTTAAACTCCCGACCCCTGTCCCCTTTGTCCGCTGATCCAAACGACCTTCAGCCTTTGACTCCTGCTCATTTCCTGATTGGTCGTCCGTTGGTGTCACTGCCTGATCCCAACGTAACTGAGATAGTCGAGTCTCGGCTGTCTAAATACCAGAGAATACAACAACTTCACCAGAATGTGTGGAAGAGATGGAGTAAAGAGTACATCTCGGAACTCCAACAGCGCACCAAATGGCGCACGCATCTTTCGGACCTCCAGCCTGGTTCCATGGTCCTCATCAAGGATGACAATCTACCCCCTCTGAAGTGGAGGTTAGGCCGGGTCACCGAGCTGCACCCTGGCCTTGACGGCGTTACGCGTGTGGCGTCAGTGAACACTGTGTCAGGGATCGTGAAGCGATCCTTCGCCAAATTGTGCCCGCTACCTAGTGTTGTGAACTAGTGCGTTAGCGTTCAGCGCAGTTTTCGTAAAGCCTTTTGGCTCCCCATTGTTCGGGTTTTCTTGTACTAGATTAAGATCCATGTACTATTATGCTTTGTATATATGTGTGTTCATGTTACATGTTTTACTCTAGCTGTTACATGTCAACTCTGTACTGTTTTATTTGAAAGGTTACCCTTTCCAAGGCGGGCGGTATGTTAAGGACTTTATAAACTTTTGCCGCCTCTCTTGCATTCTGAATTCATACTGTGCGCAGTAGACTGTCAAGCGGGCTTTGCCTCGCCGTTCACCGCACTTACGTTCCATCTGTCAACGTGGCAGCATGCGAACCGGTCTGCACTCCGAAAGCTAATTCTTTTGTAAATGTTCAAATATTTGTGTTCAATGTGTTGTTTATTGCTAATAAAGTAACATATTTCCTGCTTTCAACGTGTGTATAATTCAGTGAAACCTACAATTCATACAGTCCACAAATTCCAAGGCGAGCTGGCAATCAGGAATTTTCCAAATAACGGAAAACTGAGAAGGCTCCACAACAGCCATCGTTACACATTTCCGTTGCACTGACTGTGGGGCCGCAACGATCGTTTTTCTCTTTCCTTATATACGATGTTCACCCTGTATATGTCACGTCCCATTTTTAAAAAGGGTAAAAGCCTGAGGTATGGGCAAATAATTAGTTTTATCGATTCCTGCATTTAGACGAGGGAAGTAAAAAAAAAGCAAGTTGTGTATAATTAATAAAGAAAATCTGTAATGGGGTTTACAGGAGACTTCCCTTGCAAGTGGAGTTGTGACACTAAACAATTTTAAAAATCAAATAAAAATAGGGGTAACAATATCTTCACGTTCGTAATAATACTGAAACACTTGTATGTACGTATGTATTATCTGTAACCTGATTTACCTTGCGGTGTCGAGGCTGGTGCTTTATGCGCTGGCATCTGGCGGTACAATGATCAACTTGCCCCAGATTCGAGATACAGAGTTGGATCGCGCCTTTGGTGCTTGCGCAGCAACCAATACACAGGTGATGTGTTGACCTTGTTACTCTATCTCTTAGGTCTGGAAACACTTGGTAATGCAAATTAAATTAATTTCAAATAATAATGCATTACCGGCCATAGGAATAGAACTACAGCGTCTGCGAACGCGAATTTAAATCCGCCCGTCTGATCCACGGACCCATCGAGGACCTTTCCCGTCTTTGCGATGCGAGCTGTTATTAATCAGAAAGCAGTTATTTTTGCGCCTTTTTGACGCTTTATATATTTATCCTGTATCTGTTGAATCCCATTTTCATCGAGTGTAAAGTCTGAGCTGTGTGCTAAGTAATACAGTATGGCTATTAATTTATAGTACTGAAAGTTTCAAACTTTTTTCACTTAAAATAATATGTAATAATAAATAAACACTTAAGTATTAGCTTTGCGAATAAAATGTTTGAAGAGTCCTCCTGTTCATATTCAATTTTACAGCAGATCTCCGTTGACTACGACGTGGTGAGTCCATAATTTGATTGAATACACGTTCGTGATTTTCGTTGGTATCCACTGTGTTTTCGTCCAGCTTTACCTTTTCCTTGGTGTAGCACACTTCCAGTTCTTCTAAATTTGGTTATAATGTTGAGTACAATAGCATTATTTGGTGCCTGTTTATTGAAATGGTCCGAAAATTGTTCGCGGACGAATTTAATGCTTGAACCATTTTTCTACCTAAAACGTATGAGCGAAAATAGTGCTCAACTAAAAATACTTTTTCTTCAGTAGATAACATTATTTACGAACTTGCAAACATATTAGTACATCTAACCAAAGCCACACGTCAATGTTTATGTCAAATAACAGTGTCAATTGTTAGAAGTTTAAGCAAAAGTAGGCCTACCGTTTCAGTACTGTAAATTAAGAGCCATACTGTACTTTAATCTATTTCTCAGTTAAGTAAAAATAAACAAAAACTTAATTTTTGAGGTGCTCACCTTAATATGCATTTTTTTCTTCAATGGTAAAAATCTGAGCTATATGCAAAATATTACTTATTTATTTATTTACACACAAAAGTACACCGCAGAATCAAAGATCCCAAATGGCACCGACCAAAAATATAACACTAACAATTACATAAATTAGACAAGATAAGATAACAATAAAGAAATATAGATAAATAAGATAAACAACATCAATAAGATAAACTTATTTCAAACTGAAGTCAGCCGGCTCTTCAATACACTGTAACTAACTACAAAGATGTCCAACTCACTGAAATTATTGTTGTAGTTGTGAGCAGCCCGATCAGAAATAGAATAGAGCCCGTAATTCGTACGGTGGAATCTTTCGTGAAAAAGCAATGTTCTTCGATTATACCTAGGACAAACACGTAAGGACATTCGGGCTAGTAACTCCTCACAGTCAAAGATTCCATTTACTAATTTGTACAAAAAATACAATAATGCATGTTTTCGTCGGTTTTCGGAAAGTTCGTTCCCCACATTTCGTACCCCACATTTCGTTCTTGGGATATTTCGTCTCCCCACATCTCGTACCCGGAAACTTCGTTCCCGAGCGAGCTCAATTTATCTCCTAGATTACCGGATGTTGAAAAACGAGTGTAGCGATCGGAATGCAGTGTGATACACGCACACAACTTCCTTTTACAGTGATCTTATAATTAGCCAAAAATTTGATTTAAAATGTTTTAAGCATTTGTCAAAAATTTTCAAAAATTACAAATTCTGCAAAAACGGTACAAAATAGAGCGTTAGTTGAAGAGACAAATTTTCTCTAGAATTTTAAGCTGAATTCAAAAATGTAATAATATACCGGGTGTTCTATTTAAAATAATAGTTAATAAAAAAAATAGACAAAAAAAAACAAAAGAAACCCATTTTAAAAGTATTCAACTGGAAAATCACCTATCTCACATCAATACACATTCAAAATTTAATGAAAATGTAAAGTTTAAAAAAATCGTTAGAGCCGTTTTTGAAAAAATCGAAAAAACTGAAAAATCACAAGAATAAACACCTACTTCCGGTTATGCGATTTTTTTCAAAAGCTTGCTGTCAGATATACATAGTACAAAAAACTTATATATGAAGTTTCAACGCCATACCGCTTTTCGTTTTTGAGATATTCTGTTCACAGACAGACAGACAGACACACAGACAGACAGACACACAGACAGACACACAGACCAATGAAAAAAAATATGTTTTTTGGGTTCAGGGGACTCTGAAACGTGAAGATCTGTTGAAAACTCAATTTCGAATTTTTGGGGTGAATCCAATACTTCCTTTATTGTAAAAGGAAGTAAAAATGAAAGATATTTTAATTAATTAATTTATTATAATAAACTTATAAGAACAATATATCCCCGGATTGAGTTTACAAGAGGGAACTAAATTTTATTTTTAGTTTTAAATATAAATGTTATAGGAATTAAAATTCCTGCTTGGTTTGTAGAGAATTTTAAGAAAATTTTCATGTTTTCAAAAACAAGTCGGCCTTGACAGTTAAGCAAAAATTATTTTCTTTTCAGGTAAGCCACCCTTATTGTTTATAATACGGCAAAATATTACTAAGAAAAGTTGTTCAGAATGAGAAAATATGACCTATACAAGATATAAGGAATATTAAACCGTCATCTTTAATAAATACAATTTATTTTGTTTTTATAAGTTTATTATAATGAATAAATTAATTAAAATATCTTTCGCTATCTAACTGCATTCCGATCGCTGCACTCGTTTTTCAACACCCGGTAATCTAGGAGACAAATTGAGCTCGCTCGGGAACGAAGTTTCCGGGTACGAGATGTGGGGAGACGAAATATCCCGGGAACGAAATGTGGGGTACGAAATGTGGTGAACTAAATGTGGGGTACGAACTTTCCGTATCCCGTTTTCGTCTAACATCCAGACTAACATACCCTACCGATAACAATCTTATTGGATGAGGAACATTTTCTACATGAAATTTGAGCTTAAATAATAGATATTTAACATATTTAGATTGTACCCTTTCAATCTTATTCACATGATTGGAGTAACTGGGTGCCCATATAACACTAATTATATTCGAGAACACTGCGCACTAAACAGTTGTAAAGCGTTTTTAAGGCCTAAATATTAGTTACATGCTTAGTGTTTCTCTTGATAAAACCCAGCATTCTGAAACCTTTTATGACAATATTATCAACATGATACGTAAAAGTTAAATTTTTATCAAAAATGACCCCTAAATTTGAAATAGTGGACTCGCACTTTAAAACAGTATTATCAATATGATAGTCATAAGTAATAGGATTTTGACATCTGTAGAACCTCATTACTTTACATTTTGTTGCATTTAAATTTAAAAAGTTTTCATTACAGTAACTTATTAACTTGTTCAATTCAGACTGCACAATTAGACAATCCCTAAAACACTCGATAACATAGTAAAATTTAAGGTCATCGGCATAGAGTAGACAGGAGCAATTAGTAAATACAGAGAGAACATCATTTATAAATAGCACGAATAAAACTGGACCAATATGTGAGCCCTGCGGAACACACGAATTGAAGTTAATTACACGTGACACAGCACTACCAATGACAACACGGTGAACACGGTTCTCCAAACATGATGTTATTCACTGCAGATAGTTACCCACTATTTATATTTCTTCCAGCTTTTTGATTAGTAAGGTATGACAGACACTGTCAAAAGCCTTGGATGAGTCAGTATATACAACATCAATTTGGCGACCCATTTCTACATTGTTAACTAGGAAATCTTGGTAGACGGAAAGATTGCTAGCAGTTGAACGACCCTTGAAAAATCGATGTTGTGCCTTTGCTATGAGGTGTTTAAAACATGGCAAAATTTCGTCAGTGATAATTGATTCTAACACTTTCGAGATTGCTGATAGCAGAGAGATTCCTCTGTATTTTTTACGTCAGTCTTTAACCCTGATTTAAAAATTGGGAAGAGAGTAGAGCGCTTCCATATTTCAGGGAAGGAGCCACCATCAAACCCCAATTGAAACAACCGGCATAGAAGGCTTGATAATGAGGTGCAACAATTCTTCAGCAGCAAGGGTGCTTTTTTTTAAACATCCAGCGATGCAATTTTTTCTTTAACTTCATCGTTAGTAAACCAATGAGAGGACAAAGTAAAAGCTGAACTAAAACTGAGACTGCTGTCAGCGATGTTTACCATTGAATGATCTGAGTAACAGGATTCAAAGTGATTCGCAAAAGAATCGGCTATGTCCTGGGGACATGATAGTGAGTTGTTGTTGTATTCCATAAACATCGGAGATGTTGTACAAAGACAGTGGAAAAAGTCCGATACAAAGACAGTGGAAAAAGTCAGATACAACATCTCATAATAGACCACTGTCAAAAATGACATCATTCAGAGAACATAAACTTCGGAATACCACTGTCCTTTTTGAATGTTAGAAGGTAACATGTGTTCAGTGTTTGAGATAAACAGCAGGTAACCAACATCTATGTGATACTTCGTGTCTCTGCGAATTTGAGAATAATTTTCGTAATCAGTCTGCAAAACCTGATCTCTTATATTTTTTGTTTTTTTTTACTTTCATTTAAGTAATAGTTCTTGAGTTAAAGCAAAAATAGGAAGAATTTCATTTTTTAAGGTGCTCACCCTGTATATATTTTACCGAAATTTTCTGGGTTTCATGCCAGGAAGGAATATAATCTGCAAAATATACTCTCCAACAAATAATTTTCGAGGACCTCTCCCGGCTTTGCGATGAGCGGCAATATTAAACAAAATGCAGTTATTTTTGCGCCTGTTTGACTATTTTTACAACTATCCTGTATCTGTTGGGTCCCATTTTTGAAAATAAAATATTAGGACATGGATGGTTTTTGAACGTAAATTACACAATTTAAAGAAAAATAAAATGTATTACGGCAAAAAGCACAAAGTAAATATGAAAATATGAAATAAGTTCAAAAATGTAAAAAAGACAACAAAACATAAATACTTGGTCTTAAACAATTGTTTTCGCCATTGTTCGTATTTAGTTCTAAACGTTTTTGTTCAGCTATTAATTATTACCTATAGCATTATAACCAGAAATCCGAGTTCTATTTATAACATAATATATGTTGTTATGTGAATGTGAATGAAAATATATGTTGTTTGACGTTGCCTGCTCTATAGTCAGTCCGAGTAATTCTAGAGCTAACCTCGTATTTACCTCGGTTCTTATAAGCAAGAAGGCTTTTTTGTAAGGTTTATTTATTGCATTTTATTATAATTATTGTAATTTTTTCATCTAAAAAAATATTTTCTTATTGTCGCAATTAGTATAAAGATAATTTTGTTTTATTTGTAGATTCAAATATTTTTGTCAAATATACACCATTTGCAGCTCAACTGAAAGATGAATTATTTTCTGTAGAAGTCCAAAACAACTTTCTGAAATTTAAATGTTATTTTTAAAAATATATTTTTGTAATGAGATATACTCAGTGTTTTTACTTCCTCGTCTAAAAGACGAGGGGAGTATTGTGATCGCAAAAATATCATCTTTCGAGACGTCTTTCAAAGCTCGTAGATAACGAAAAACAGGTTTTCTCAGTTGCGTCTGCCTGTTTGTCCGTATATCCGCCTGTCTGTCGGTTTGTTTGGTGCCTATTGGCTGTGTAGTTCAATAACTATTCGTTGGAGGAAGACCATATTTTGCATGCGGATTATGTGTCTAACTGGCCTGAAACCAACTGTACTTCCGGTCAGATATATACAGGGTGAGCAACTTAAAATATAAAATTCTGATTGTTTTTGCCTTAACTCAAAAACTATTAGTTAAATAAAAGTAGTATTTTGTACATAACTCAGGTTTTTACAATTGGCCAAGAAGGGCATATTTTCGATCCCACATATACACGACGAACACCTTAAAAACATCTAAATTCGTTTTTCCTTTGATATTTTCAAAAAGTTGAGTTTCAAAATTTTCACTTGCTAAGAAAGTTCAGTGTAAAACCCTTTGCAGAGTTTTACTGTTACTGTAAATCACAAATTGCATTTAATAGCTCTTACGTTTTACTTGGATTTTTAGATGGATAAAACATAGCATTGACTTGAAAAAATTGTTAGCATGATGGTTACAAAACATGGATAATAAGCAAAATATTTCACATTTAGTTTGTGTTTTAATTTCTTAAAGAGCACATTGCCACACACTGCAGGCGTTATGGTAGATCTTAGTATTATGGTTCAATAGGACATAACAATATATTTACCGGATAAAACACAGAATTTACAGCAGGTACTGGCTGAACTGTTTTCCTGTTAGAGTACATAGATTTCTGCCCCATTTTGGATGCTTTTCGATATGAGAATTAATTTTCTTCTGTCAATTTTACGTTGACGTGTACCTATTTTGATTTGCAATGTTTCGCCAGTTCGTATCTCTCTTTGTAAAGAACATATTTCAAATGACCTAAGTATATAAGTTTGGTCACCACCATGGTGTTTTCAATTTTTCTATATACCACTGAGACCTGCACTGTTAAGGAGGCGGATAGACGTCGGATGGAAGCTTTTGAAATGTGGACTTGAAGGCGCATGCTGAAAGTTCCATGGACGGCTCACCGAACAAATATTTCCATTTCAGAGGAAATCAGGCCCCAAAAACGATTATCTACAACAGTCTACGATCGCATACTTTCATTTTTGGACATATCCACCGAAGTTAACACATGGAAAAGCTTATGGTGCAGGGGGTAGCTGTGTAGATTTGCCGAAAGATTTACTCGGCGCAGATTTGCCAGAAGCTGCTCATACGGCCACCAATCGACAGACGTCATAAGACGCCTGTCAAGATGATATGATGAAGAAGACGAAAACGTATAAGAGGTACTGCCTTACTGGAAACTGGTATGGTGTGCTCTGTATTATTCTGCCAATTAAAGAAATCGTGTGTGTAAGTGTTGAAACTGGTGATTACAGCTTTTGTT
This sequence comes from Agriotes lineatus, assembly GCA_940337035.1. Classification (NCBI taxonomy): domain Eukaryota; kingdom Metazoa; phylum Arthropoda; class Insecta; order Coleoptera; family Elateridae; genus Agriotes; species Agriotes lineatus. The sequence continues at coordinate 142,995 of CALNHX010001169.1, read as the reverse complement.
TAAACATAATTCTACGTTACATTACGCTTTGTTAATTTAGACGGATAACCTGTCACTCAATATATTTATGGGTTTATTATTAAGTTCCGGATAGATGTAATTATTAGCATTTTTAAACAAATACTCAGTGGAGTAGGCTGAATATTTTTAACAAAATAAAAATTTGGTAAAGATTGTCGTCAACGTGATTTTGATTGTAATAGATACGTGTGGCTCATTGCTTTATATAAAAAATATTTGCAGTGTTTCTTTTCAAGCTAACTATTAAAGTAGCTCCAAGTTGCTTTAGTGTAATAGTTAAGGGTATTAGGCACAACTTAATTCCACATTTAAAGCCTCCCCACATAAATACTTTACGCCGTCCATTGGAGCATTCCTTTTCTTCTATAAGTCTACGTTAGTAAGAAAGAGATGAATGTCAGTAAAACACTGCTTTTCGTAAAACGTGAATTACGTTAGAACCAGTAAACGGAGAATTAAATTTTTTGTTGTGTTGTTAAGCTTATGAAAAGTGCAGGGTGGGCACCTCATTTGACAAAAAAGATAACAATTTCCCAAAATTAGGACTTACGTAAAAAAAATTAAAAGAAACAGTATACATTTAAGGAATATACGGTGTGTTTTTAGAATCCTCCATTCCTTAACTAATTGTACACAGAATAGTGTAAAGAAAATTAGATAATTTCTTTCGGTTTTTCTATAATTTCGTTTTTCATTTTTCTTGCATTTCATCTATCTCTCACAAGCAAATGCAAATCTTCATAGAGCTTGCTTCAAGAATCCAGGATCGCACAATTACCCCTTACAAATACTCAAAATAAATTCGCTGCATCGTCCAGAGAAAATCGTGGGCTAATTGTACGCCTACTGCATCGTAAAGTGCAGCATTCAGCAGTATTTGGCGACTACTTGGCGAGCAAGTGCAATCATCAGTGTTTTCATGCGGTTTTACCATGGGAAATTATAAGCGAAGTAATAATAACGGTAAAAGAAAAGCACCGTCTGTATTAAAAAAAAATAGACGTTTGTCAAAGTTAAAGTGTTTGAATAAAAACGGCAAGGCTTAGTAGACTTTGAACCTTTAAGTGCCATGGTACATTATTGTTTTTACAGAAGAGAACAGTTGAATGAAACTTGAAGCAATTCCACACGGTTTTATAGCAAATTTATCATTATATAAATTATAAAATTCTAGAAGTGAAGCTCTAAGTTTTGCTAGTGGGGAAACAAATAAAATTGTGGGACGTCGAATAATTCACGTTAACTATTTCTATTAATTATTGCAACGATCAGTATTACTAGGTATTAATCTCGTCGATTTTAAAATGTCTTGAGTACGGGCGTGTAGGCTATGCTCATATATCACTTACTCTGTCAGTATATAAGAGCGATGTCATAGCAGTAAACGCACTGAGTAACTGTAATATTCGCAACCTGTTTTATTCCACTCAGCAAGTGGGACATAAACCCCTTAATGGTAAATAAAATTAATAATTATTCTTCTCTCACTCTACTGGAGTTTACATTTATTTTTGTAAGGCCCCTACAGCAGTAGAAAGAGGCTAGTTCGCCCCCACTCCTTTTAATTGATTCGCGGATTTGCGGTTTAATTCGCGGATTTATTCGCGGATTTCGCGGTTTTAATTTTAATTCGCGGATTGACCCAATTAATTTCGCGGTTTGATCTAATTAATCACATATGAAGTTTGCTATGTAATTTACATATGTGCTACTGATTAAATTACGCATTAGCTTCCGATTAAATTACGCGCGGCCATTTTTAATTTTCTTTTGGAATTACGCGGCGGCCATTTTATTTTCGCGCGAATATTTGAATTTGCCGCACCAGGTAACAGAGTACAATGGTTTAAAACGAGTTAGTGCCGCATCAGTCGGGCCTCTGGTTTTATAAAATTTTAAAATAAAAAGGTATGGATACATTGCTTGCGTCACACAGCAGACAGGCTGGTTCTTGTAAATTCAGCGATGACGAATTACGACAAATAATAAAACGGTAGCTAAGGGTCAAGTCTTTCGATAAAATATATATCAAACCCAGTTTCGAAATTTGTACATGGCTTAATTTATATGAAATATTGTTTGAAATTACAAATAGAAGGGTTTTAAACTAGATGTTTTCTTAATTATGCAGAGCGTGATCGTTTATACAGGGGAGGCAGGTTGGCCGAATGGTTAAGGCGTGCGATTTCAGCTCTGATCTCGAGAGAGAATACGGGTTCGATTCCCGTACCTGCCATATTTTTTTTATATATTTATTATGAAAGATTTTAAGTTAGTTTATTCACGACGGCTCTACCAGAACAAACGACTGAGCTCCTTTTCGACTAAAATGGATCAAGAGCGGAAGATGTTGATTGTATCGCCGGAATTTGTCCAACGTCTTAAGTCCAGCGAAAATACGAAGAAAAATATATTATCACAGCTTGATGACGAAATGCAAAAAGTTTTAAAGTCCAAATTAACTGATCACGATAAATGGGAGCAGTACAGCCAAGTCTTACAAAGATTCCTTCATTTCACAAACCAGGCACGGCAACCAATCAAAATACCTATTGAATCAACCAGTCATCATCATCATCATCCAGCCCTTAAAGTCCACTGCTGGACATAGGCCTCCCTCATTGATTGCCATTTTCCTCGGTCTTGGGCAGTCTGAACCCAATTATTTGCAACTCTTTTGATGTCGTCGGTCCATCGGGTAGGTGGTCTCCCTATACTACGTTTGTCAGCTCTTGGGCGCCATTCAAGAAGTCCCATCTATCGCCACTCATTCTGGCTATGTGACCTGCCCAGTTCCACTTAAGTTGACATATCCGCTTTACAACATCAGTTATTCCTGTTCTCTGGCGTAGGTCTTCGTTTGTAACATGGTCTCTCAAAGATATGCCCAGCATTGACCTTTCCATCCTACGTTGTGCAATTTTTATTTTTCGAGCTGTTCCAGAGGTTAAAGTTAGAGTTTCTGCACCGTAAGTCAGAACAGGTAAAATACATTGGTCATAAACTTTTCTTTTTAGGCATGTTGGAAGGTTGCTTTTGAAAACATCACGGAGTCTACCAAACGCTGCCCAGGCGAGAGATATCAGAAGAATCAACCAGTAACAGCCTATCAAATGCCGTTATTTTATCTACACTTCCCAAAACTTTTAAGAAAAAAGCTGAAGTTTTCCTACGCATTTTGAGTGCTTCAAACGATGTGAGCTAGGATCACAAGGGTACCGTTACTATAAAGGGTGAAATTTTACCGACGTCTAACATTATCGATTTAGTTCACGACACTCTGAGGCCTCGAAAAACTAATAATCCACCCGGACGCCTACAGTTTGCTGATTACATCAAAGGCCTTAACGTTGCTCAAGTGTTGCTAACTAAACCTAAACAGCAAAAGAAGCCAGCCCTGACTGATACTACAGGAAACACCGAAATGGAAACTGATAACTGCGAGCCCCATTTAGAATATAAATTAAAAACACCAGCTACTCATCCAAGTCCACATCAAAAAGGTTCAGTCAGAAGAACGCCGATAAAGAAACGCCACCAAAAAAGGGCCGTTAGAAAAATGCCTCTAAGGCAGATGTCATCAACATCAAAAACGAAGGGAATTCTAGATTGGGAGCATCTTAAACTTTAAAATGACACAATGAAATTCTGATTTTATTACTTGCAGCCTTTTTAATTTGAAATGTTGTGCACCTCAAACTACAGTTTTGTAAATTGCTAGTGAATTTTTAGAAAATAAGACATTCAGCTGTACATTTATTTCTATATTATTAAGTATTATACGAAATAAGAACAATATATTTGTTTATTACAAAGTGTTTGTGTTTTTTTTATTTCTACTCTGCTTTTGTTTTTCACGAATCTGCAATAGTTACAAAATCTAAAGCTAAAATATTAGTATTTGAAGTTATTTTACAGTTACAAAGTGTAAAATTTCAAAAAAATCAATCTACGATTTCATAATGGCGTGATATAATTTAAAAATTGTGATTTCTTTTAATTTTGTGCGATACATTTTATAAAAAGTGTAAAACATTTGCAAATTTTTCAACGAAATTGTGTGTTTGTTTCAGGCTTATGTTAATTTGTGATCAACATACATATATTTTGTATAATTTCAAGTGATATGATGTCAGTTTTGTAAAATTTTAAGTGAAATGACGGGGCCAGAACATTTTTTCAACGTGTTTTTATTCAAATTTATGTTAATTTGTGGTCAACATACATATCTTTTGTATATTTTCAAGTGACATGATGTCAGTTTTTGTAAAAATTTATGTGAGATGATGTGTAATTGGGTGATTTTTATAAAATTTTCATCGTGTGTTGAATTAAAATGTCATTTTTTGTATAATTTATGTGACATGATGTCGATTTTTGTAAAGATTTATGTGAGATGTTGTGTAATTGTGTGATTTTTGTTCAATTTTGAGTTAATTTTCGTAATAAAAATGAACAATAAGCCTATGTAACTGAAATTTTGCTTATCGAGATGCTTGTGGTAGAAGATTTTTCAATGAAATTGCGTGTTTTGATGGTGTCAGGACATTTTTTTCAACAAATTGCGCGTTTTTATTCAAAAATTATGTTAATTTGTGGTCAACATACTGTAACAACCCGCAACAAATTGCGTTTGTAATTATAAGACTTATAAAATTTAAGTTGTTAGAAGAAAAGAATAAGTCAAAGCCGGCCCTGCGTAATTTCAAATATAGCGAACGCGAAAGTGCATTTACCAAGAACGGAAAGCTACATTTGTCGTGGTCAGGAAATGCGATTCAATTACATCCGGTGCTCACAAAGTAAAAGATTTCTGAGAACATAGAATGCCGATTTGACACATAGCGCAAACCCGTGTGGGATATGTCAAATTCGCACTTCTCAGAGTGCACAAAGTACAAGTCAAAATGCAAGTGGACAAAACGGGGAAGTCCGAGAAATATACGGCCCTCCACGAGAGAAAATTACCTGGGAGGAAACGCAAACCGCGAGGCCAGTTCACGTCCCGGTTTCGAGTAATAAATTAACCCGTCGAACCATTTTTCGGTGCCAATTCTAACTAAACCAAAATTGCATCTTTTCGATCTAAAACTAAGTGTGTAGTGCCCAACCTTAAGGAAATCCAGGTGCCAAAAAAAGGGAACCGTAGGACTCCAATCAATGTCAGTCGAACTCAATTTAAATTCCTAACTAAACTTCGGTCGCGCCGCTTAAATTGAATAATAACCAAATCGAGGGGAAGTAACCACCGCACAGGAGAAAGGTCAGACTTAATTGTTGTATTTTATATTAACCAACTCAAAGGGCCGTCGCTAGATTTATTCTATTCCTTCCAAAACAATTTTAATGTCATAAACTTTAAGCGTAATTCCGATCCATTCTATTCACGAATCTGTAGCAACTTAAGCTTATAGCCGCTTGGGCGTACAACCATTGTAATTGGGCAAAATTGATAATTGTTTTCCAATATAGTGTTATAATATTCTTTGGCGTTTTATTTTATTTAAAGTAGGCTTTACCACCCCTAAATTAAGAGCAGGGTTCAGCGATCGAGTTAACCTCCGAGGGAACGTAACTTGTGGTCTAAGAGGGAAAACTACCCCTAAGATCACCCTAAGGGTTGCAGCCCCTAACATAAGGGTTGCAATACTTTACATTTTATAAAATCAACCACTTTATACGGTTGCAGCCCCTAACATAAGGGTTGCAATACTTTACATTGGTGGCAGCTAACAACCCCTTAACTCGGTCGTTTATCCCTTGCACCTCAGGAATGCCGAAAATACACCCTTAAAAACTTAGAATAAATTTTTTTCACTATTAAAAAAATTTCAACACCTAAATTACATCTGCCAACCCTCAATCGGGCGGCAGACAACAAGAATTACTTTCGTATTTCATCCCCCTAACGTAAAAACAACCCCTAGTGGAAATTTCAGCACGAAGGAGTTTTTGCAAGGAATTTTATCGGTTTGTAATACGCAGGGTGATCATAGGTTGCAAAAATTTGGCAGCAAATCAATCACAGCGTGTTAAATTAAATACTACAACCCCCATAAGGTATTATTCAAGTGAAGGAAAGTACATCGGAAGGATTACAGAGAGCGCCCAAATTAATATGTGCTTCTAACAATTTTACGCTTGCAGCTATTTAAATAATTTTATTTTTGTGCGATTTTGTGTGTTTTTCTACGTTTTTTCTTTAGGAGCATCAAATTTTGGTAGGTTTCTGTGTGCAACAAGACAGCAACAATAATTTCGAATTCAACGGTGTACTAGTAATTAAAACAATTCGAACGCTCTACAAATAGTAACAAATATTAATCCCCAATACTGTGCAAACAGTAAAAAGAGGCTTCAAAAATTTGGTAGGCAAATAAAACAATTTTAAACAATTTTTCTGCTAATAATCTGCAACAATTAGGGATAACAATCACAATAAATACAATTCCTGCATCATTTTTGCAATTAAATATCGTTTAAAACTTTGCCAAGGGTGGCACACATAGGCGTCGCATAAATAAAAGCAAACAAAAACTTGTAAAAATTATTATTATCAGGACAAATACGAAAGCAATAACGTAGGTAGTCATAAAGGCAATTATTTTACGCGTTTAACCGAAAAATAAGTTCACCATTTATAGTATTGGAAAAATTTCACAAATAGGTGCATATATATGCGGATTTTTAAATAATCAGTGAGCACTTAGCTAAAAATTTCTCAAATCATAAAGTAATTAGCGTAGAAAGGCTATATTTTCAAATATTTTAGGTCAAAATTTAAAATAAAATGGTATCGCACGCATCAGCCACGGAATTGCCGTCGGGTAATCAAGCAACATTACAACCATTTGTGACGCTAGGTATGATTGCGTCTACCGTGGAAAATTTTAGTGGCAAAAATAACATTAGGCAATACTTTGAAAAATTAGACCAACGAGGCATTTTAGACAATTGGTCGGATAGTACAAAATTAAACATATTGAAATATAGGTTAACAGGGGATGCTTATAGTTATTTTAGAACCAACCAAGACCTCGACAGTTTGAGTTATAATGAGTTAAAGGAAAAACTAATAGGCAAGTTTACACCAGCGAAAATACCGGGCGAAGCGCTCATACGGCTGGGTAAATGTTATCAAAAATACGACGAATCAATAGCTAATTATGTGTTGCGATTAAAAACGTTAGGCACAGAAATTTTAACAGACGATTTAAAACATGCGACGGACAGTGAAAAGCCTGGGCTAAGGAAGAAAAACGGGGAATTACTTTTGAATCAATTCCGAACAGGGGTACACAAAAACATTTTGAAACAGCTAGGTCCACTATTAATGCGAACCGAAAACGTAGATTTGGACAAAGCGGAACAATTTGCCATTCAATTTGAATTATCAGACAAAATGTTTATAAATAAATATAATAATAATATAGTTTTTACAATGCGCGCAACACAAAGCAGAACTTGTTTTAATTGCGGTCGTAATAATCACATAGCACAAAATTGTTATTTGAAGTTTAGGCAACATCACCAAACAAGAAACAACGACTTCAGGTTTAGCACAGGGCGGAACCAGCCAAATTTTTACAAGGCACAAAATAATGCAAATCCTAATGTTAGGTCGGAAAAATTTCAGGGATATGTTAACAATAACTTAGGCGGTCAAACCAATCGTAACAATAAAAGGGAACGCAATTTTTATAAGCCGCAAGGCGGGTCTAATGCAAGAAATCAAATGACAGGGCGTCAGCAACCCCCTTATAACAATTACACGGGAAATAACATAGGAAGGAACTCGCAACAACAAAATAACTTTCAACATTATAGAGGCACGCACAATAAGGGACAAGCAAATTATAATAATAGGCAACATATAACAAAATTTTATGGGAATGGCGCAAACACTACTAGAAATTTCAATGCGACGGCCAACGCAAGGAATCACCAAGGAAATTTTAATAGGCGAGACCAGGGAAGACCTCGAAATAACATAAATACAGTAAGCAATTTAAACATGGCAGGGCTTCGTTTGCAACCCCAAAACGGAGGCCAGGCAAAATTGTAAAACAAAAAATTCAGGCAAACAACACCTACTTCATCCCTCATTTAGGAAATAAAAATTCGCAAGACACACCTTGCATAGTAAATTTATTAATAAACGGCATATACACGCCATTACTATTGGATAATGGATCTGCAGTAACAATGTTAAAAGAAAAATTTGTCAACAATTGCAATATTATTTTAGAAGATGACATTTATTTGCTAGGAATTTCAGGGCCTGCAGTAAAGTCATTAGGAACTTCACAAGTAAAATTTAGCGTTTGGCCAAGGGATATAACACAAAATTTTAAAGTTATAATATGCAGGGATGAATTGGGTGTTAGTACAGCAGGAATTTTAGGTCGCGATTGGCTAATTAAAAATAAAGCGGTTATAAATTATTACAACTGCACCCTAAAAGTATGGGGCAGGCAGTTACCAATTTTACGCCAATCCGAACTAGAGTGGAACAATTTAAATAAGGGGTACAACGGGAGGAATAACGAAATAGGTACGGTGGAGGGATTAATTAGGAAAAATATCGATACACAAGAAGAAGACAACGCAAATATTTTAGAAGAAAGAAATCTAAGGGAAAATAGCTGGCAGGTACAAAAATTGAAGAAATTTCAGGGATTCCAGTCACCCCAGGTAGAAGGGAAAAACGACGGAATACCCACAGAAGCTAAAGTTGGAAATTGTGGGTCTCAACCACCGAAAGAGGTTCGAGACGGAGGTTGCACTCAGCAACATTGCTCGCTCGTGGATAGTCCAGGAGGCGGAGCGACACAATCCAAAGGGGACTCTCAAGAAAAAGCTGTAAGGGAACCTAATTCAGGATCCACAACTAGAGAAGCAGTAAGGAGGAAGAAGGCAAGTAAAACCAATAAAAAGATGGATGTCATACAGGCTGATCACCTAGACGCTATCTTAAACTCTTCAGCATGCGAGGAGGATATTGGAATGAACGCCGAAAAAGTCACAGAAAAATGTGACAAAGAACTGGAGAAAAAGTCCAGTAGTGAAGCCGCGGTTCACATAAATAGAAATTCTAGAAGAAAGCATACAAATGGAAATGCCAGAGAAGTAGGCAATATTTTTATCCACAGTGTTGGAGAATTAAGTGAAGATGAAGTAGAAAATGAAGACTTCCACACAAATTTCATGGAAAGGCAACGTATATACAGAGAAAACAAAGCTCTGGACCTGCAGCAAGAATACGAAAATAAAGTAAAGGAAGCAAAATTACAGAGGGATCCCAAAGAAGAAGCTAAGAAAAAGAAGGAAGTAAACCTAAATATGGTAAGTACAAAGGTAACGAAAAACAAAGAAGAATTCCAAGGAAGTAATAAAAAGGAACAGGTAAAATTGGTAAGTGAAAAAGCTTGTGTATCGAAGAAACAAAAATTATACGAAGAAAACAAAGAAGACGAAATCCCAGAAGTCAAGAATTTGGAGAACACGAAGGAATACGAAATAAAATTAGTAGAAGATTTAACACTACCCCCCCGTGCCGAAATAAATTGCGAAACCAAAAATATGAGTTTCAAAAATATTAAAAAGCAAGAAATTCTGCTAGAACCTACACCGACAGGAATAAACGGTGTATTTGCAGCAAGAACGCTAACGAAAAATAAGGAATGGTTAACAATAAAACTGGTCAACCTAAATAATAAGGAAGAAATTTTAAGGAAAAATACTACAGTGGCAAAAGCAGAAGAAAATTTCAATGTCATAGAAAAGAAGGCAAATGCAAAGGAATATCCAGTTACAGCAATTCATAAATACCAAGAAGATTGGATTATGGAAAATTTCAACTTAGAACACTTAGAAGAATACCCAAAAGGATTAATCTGCGAATTAATAGCGCGCTACAGCGACATCTTCTCGGACGGAGTAAATCTAACCACAGCGCACAACGTAAAACACAAAATAATCGTGGAAAACGACCAACCAATAGCGAAGCGTCCGTACAGAGTTCCATTTCACCAAAGAGAAATATTAAGGAAGGAAATCGATAGGTTGCTAGAAGCAAAAATTATTAGGCCATCAATCTCACCATGGAGTGCACCAGTCATTTTAATCGTGAAAAAACAACCCAATGGAGAAGACAAAGTAAGGATGTGCGTGGACTACAGGGCCCTAAATGCTGTAACGAAGAACGACGTATATCCACTACCATTACTACAGGATGCGACGGATTATTTGGCAAATTCAACGTTATTTAGCGTTTTTGATGTAACTTCAGCTTATCACCAAATCGAAATGGAAGAAAATAGCATCCAATATACAGGATTTTCAACACCTGACTCCCATTATGAATTTTTACGACTACCGTTCGGTTTGTCGAATTCGCCGATGACCTTTCAAAGGTTCATTTCGTTCACATTAGCAGGTTTAACAGGGAACACTTGCTGGGTATATTTAGACGACATTTTGGTACATAATTCCCTAGGAGTAGAAGACCACATACAAAAACTAAGTGTAGTATTCGATAGGTTACGTGAGGCCAATATAAAACTAAAACCAGATAAATGTAAATTTTTGACAACCGAAGTAAAATACTTAGGTCATATAATTACGCAAAAAGGGATTAGACCGGATCCAGAAAAAATTGAAGCAGTCAAAAACTTCCCATTACCAAAATCAGTTAAAAACATTAGAGAATTTTTAGGATTAGCAGGATGGTACAGAAAATTTATACCAAATTTTGCTCATATTTCAGCACCACTAACTAATTTAACAAAAAAGGATGTAAAATTTCAATTAGGGAAAGAGGCACTAGAAGCCTTTGACAAATTAAAAAATGCAATCACTTCAGACAGTATTTTAGCTTATCCAGACTTTTCAAGTAGCCAGTAATTCAGGCATGGGAGCAATTTTGAGTCAAGATCACGACGGTTTCGAAAAACCGATAGCTTTTGCGAGTAAATCATTCAATAAAGCAGAAAAAAATTATACAGTTTCAGAAAAAGAACTGCTTGCAGCAATTTTTGGAATAAAACAATTTCGATGCTGCTTATTTGGTAGAAAATTCACTTTAATTACGGATCATAGACCCTTGAAATGGCTTTTAACGGCAAACCATCAAAATTCGAGACTAGCTAGGTGGTCCTTACTATTAGGCGAATATAATTTTGAAATTATGCATAGGCCAGGTAAGCAACACGGAAATGCAGACGCATTAAGTAGAGTTTATGAAGAAAATTGTATTGAGGTAAAACATAACGAACAAAGTCAATGCATTTTAACGTTTGAAGAATTTTTGGAAGTAAACAAAAACTATAAAATATTAAGTGAAAATGTCACGGAAAAAGAAGGGAACCTATTCACTTGTCCGGAACATTATGCGCTAGCACACTGCGTATCTCAAAATTGGGAAATGAGCAAAGGCATTGCTTTAGAATTCAAAAATATTTTCGGGTCAATTACCGAATTGCAGAATCAAAATAAATTAATAGGTGAAGTCGCAACGTTAAAACTACCAGAAAGAAACATTTATTATCTAGTCACAAAATCTAAGCATTTTACGAAGCCAACGTATAAAACGTTATGGCACGCTCTAATAAATTTAAGGAATTGCGTAATTGAAAATGGGGATAAATTTTTAGCTATGCCACAAATAGCATGTGGACGCGACAAATTAAAATGGGATATAGTATACGAAATGATCAAATATATTTTTTATTACACGCCAATCACAGTCACAATTTATAAACTAAATCCAAATAACATTACAGTAAATATAATCAATCCAACGGAATCAGAATTAACTCCAGTTTGGGATAGAGAATTAATTAAAAAGGAACAAGAAAAGGACACTTTTTGCCAAAGTGTAAAAGAGCAAATCAATAACGATGCCGAAAATCCAAATTTTTACATAGGCATCGAAGGGTTATTGTATAAAAGTATGGGAAATACGGATTGTTTAGTAATTCCAAAATCATTTATAAGAAAGGTTATTCACGATTTTCACGATTTACCCATTTTTGGTCACCAAGGTCAACAAAAAACAATTTCGAATATTAAAACTAGATGTTTTTGGCCAAATATGAATCAACAAATTATTGACTACGTGAGCAAGTGCCACATCTGTAATCAAAGAAAAACATCACCACATCTAAAACCCGCACCTATTCAAAATTTTGCCGAAATTTCAAAACTATTTGAACGTTGTTCTATGGACATTACAGGTCCTTTTGTCAGTTCATTCAATGGAAACAAATATTTACTAACGTTTATAGATCACTTTTCCAAATATATTGAAATCATTCCGATTCAGGATCAAAAAGCTACCACAGTAGCGAAAGCCCTATTCACTAAAGTAATAGCACGTCACGGCACAATGCAAAAATTAATTTCAGATAGAGGCACAAACTTTTTATCACTAGTAATGAAAGAACTTCTAAAATTTTTAGGAATAAACCATTCACAAACAACAGCGTATCATGCGGCTAGTAATGGCGCCATTGAACGCATACATCGAGTTTTAAAAGACTTTTTAGCTATGCACATTAATCAAAAAGGTCAACAAGATTGGGACGAATGGATCCCATATTTTCAAATGGCACACAATTTTTGGACTCATTCATCCACAGGCTTCTCGCCATACTTTTTAATACATGGCCGAGACCCTGAATTACCAATGGATGATATTTTAAAACCACAATCAGTGAAATACCATGCGGACGAAAATTATGTGTCAGAATTAATGACAAAATTAAATGTTACCTTTAACTTAGTAAAAGAAAATTTAATGAAAGCAACAAAACAAAGGGAAGTTCAATATAATAAGAAAACAAAAGAAGTTAAATTACAAATAGGAGATTTGGTGTATTTATACGATCCTACGTCAAAAATAGGATTATCAAAAAAGTTAATGAAACCTTGGATAGGACCTTTTAGAATTATAGAACAAAAAGGCCCAGTAACTTTCAAAATTAAAGAATTATATAAAAATAAAGAACAAGTGGTGCACGCTAATAGGTTAAAGTTATGCAAAGGCTTTAACACAGATAAAATTTTAGAAATTCGACCAAATTCCGTACAATTTTCTCCGGACGAAGAAATTAATAATCCGTTAAACGACTGGGAGATAAGCGAGTCAGAGGTAAGTAGCGACGAAGAAAATTTCGACAATCCTACACCTAAAGACGTAAGCTTAAGATTATTACAAGGGTTAGACCAGTGTAGGGAAATACAAGACAGGTTAGACAAAGAAAAGAAAAAGAGAAACTGGAGATTAGAGGTAAATCGACAAACCAGAAATCTAGTTTCTCAAAATCAACAAGCCATCGACGATTGGCAAAATTTAGGATCTGTCAATCAAGGCGGACTACGTCAGTCATCCAGGATCCGTAAGAGATCCGAACGTTAAAAGATTAAAAGTCACTCCAAATTTTATTCCCTGTGTGGAAAACGGGGTTTAGAATATTTCCACCGCTTAGGAGTCTAGCGGGTCGTAAAAGGCGACCAATAGACGTCCAAAAATAAGGAACGAATAAGAAAAAGCAGAAAGTAATAAATAAATATAAAGTACGATGTTGGTACTTCAGATTGTTAACAAGGATGGAATAAAAATAAATAAACAGGTCTATGGTAAATTTTTCAAGGTTAAGCTTAGTGAAAAGCACAATACGAAGATATTAAAACAATTTTCTTATTCGGTACCAAAACAATTAACAAATACTAACAATATTTTTAAAAGTAAAATATCAGGGTACAGTTACGTAAGGAAAAGTAAATAATGGGAGTTAAAATTAAGTAGGAATAATAATATTTTACAAAAGCTTACTAACGTAGTAGGAATTACAAGGAAATAGAGTAATGGGAAATAATCATTTAACACATTTTTAAACATAATTACTTTATTACTAATAATAAACAGTGAAGCTAAAAAGGGAAACAGCTAGTTTATCAACTATGAATAATTTTATTTTCTCTTCAAGGATCAAACACTGGTGTTTCTCATTTGAGTTTCAGTGGGAATCGTTTAAATGACAAATATGATTTTAACTAAGAATTATGAAATTTATAATTAAGTGATAATCTTTGTAAATTAATCTTTTTGCATTAATAACATGAATGCGAAGCTAAAAAGAGAAACGGTTGCTTAGGCAAATAGAAACCAATTTTAATTTTCAATATAATAACATATGAATATTTTTAAATTGTTTTATGTTTCTCATTAGAGTTTCAACATTAACGGTTAAACCAAATATTTGATTTTAACTTATAAGATTTAAAGTGGGAATTAGAAACATTACTTATTCAAAATTCATGTTACTGATAAGTTAACAAAAAAAGCTCATACCGTTGTTGACATTAATATCAAGTGAATAGTACGCGTACAAGTTCGCGATTACAACATACAAAGGAACAAACCCAACAACATTACATCAGTATCCAGCCAGGACATAGCCGATTGCCCAAATCCACAGCAGGACTACAAGGAAAAATCATACAAAGGAATGAATTTAAGCAATATAAAGTTGACGCATTTTTGGTAGAGGTTACATAAAATATAACCCAGTATGGGATGCATGTTATGCAAGTTCCTTAAAGGTAGCCGAAGGTCAGAGAACCGCTATTAAGGCACCAGGAAAATACCCCAATGGAGGATGCTTTTAAGGTCCTCAAGGTTAGCCGAGGGTCAGCGAACCGTTATTAAGGCACCAGGACATGAAGAATGATGAAGCGTACATAGATACGAAAATATAAGAAGTTGTAATGAAGTAATAAGAAAAATAATAATGGTACCACTACAGCAATAGGAAGCGTAGTAGGTGAAGTAACCGAAGACGCCAAATGCGAATGAGGATCGTACAATAAAGACGATCACTCGTAGTCAAAAGTTATAGTAATTACAGCAATAAATAGGAATACGAAGGATTATTATGCTACATTAAAATGGGAAGACAAGTCAATTAACTTAAATTCAGAAGTTTCATGCGAATATACAACAGTCATTGTGTAAATTCCAGTTATGAAGAAATAGTATGGGATTACTACAAGACACCGCCTATGAGAAGGAATCAGCTAATGTACCATGGGAAAGCAGAAGTAATATCGCAAATAAATAAAACAACGACTCAAACCTTAGTAATCGAAGAAGGAAGATTACATTTTCACCTCATCAACCACCTTATACAGTTTTCCACCTTTAATTATCCTTTACTCTGGAGGCCGTCATGCCTGCAACAATAGCCTCTGTTGCACCATCCTTTTCCTTTACCATTGGAATAACTTTCCAAGCCCAACCATTAATAAATAACAAATATTTCTAATAAAATTACAAATAAATATGAAAATGAAGATATACGAATAATAAACTAATAACTAATAAATAATAAAATACAAATTTATAAAGGCGACAACACGAATGAAAAGGATAGAAAAATAGGATAATGCAGAGTAGGAAGTAAAACAAATATCAGAAGAAAGAAGACCGAGCCGTGAATCAGCAGCCTACAGCCTGAAGGATGACACCCCACGTCAACATAACAGTGAAACGCGAAGTGCGGGAGTGTTTCAAAAGCAGAGTATTAAAACAAAATTAGTGGACATATCACAATAAAAATGAGTGTAGTGCGAAGTCAACTGCGTCACAAAGCAGAGCAATAAAAACAAGTGAGCGCAAAACACGGTATGAGGCATAAAGACACTTTAGGGAAATAAAGCAAGGAAAATGAGTCAATATAATCAGAAGTAATAACTAATTCACTTACAAGTCAAGGGTTTGTTAAGAAAAGCAGACATGTCCATAAGGACATGCCTACTTTTAAAAAGCGGGGAGTAGTGTAACAACCCGCAACAAATTGCGTTTGTAATTATAAGACTTATAAAATTTAAGTTGTTAGAAGAAAAGAATAAGTCAAAGCCGGCCCTGCGTAATTTCAAATATAGCGAACGCGAAAGTGCATTTACCAAGAACGGAAAGCTACATTTGTCGTGGTCAGGAAAAGCGATTCAATTACATCCGGTGCTCACAAAGTAAAAGATTTCTGAGAACATAGAATGCCGATTTGACACATAGCGCAAACCCGTGTGGGATATGTCAAATTCGCACTTCTCAGAGTGCACAAAGTACAAGTCAAAATGCAAGTGGACAAAACGGGGAAGTCCGAGAAATATACGGCCCTCCACGAGAGAAAATTACCTGGGAGGAAACGCAAACCGCGAGGCCAGTTCACGTCCCGGTTTCGAGTAATAAATTAACCCGTCGAACCATTTTTCGGTGCCAATTCTAACTAAACCAAAATTGCATCTTTTCGATCTAAAACTAAGTGTGTAGTGCCCAACCTTAAGGAAATCCAGGTGCCAAAAAAAGGGAACCGTAGGACTCCAATCAATGTCAGTCGAACTCAATTTAAATTCCTAACTAAACTTCGGTCGCGCCGCTTAAATTGAATAATAACCAAATCGAGGGGAAGTAACCACCGCACAGGAGAAAGGTCAGACTTAATTGTTGTATTTTATATTAACCAACTCAAAGGGCCGTCGCTAGATTTATTCTATTCCTTCCAAAACAATTTTAATGTCATAAACTTTAAGCGTAATTCCGATCCATTCTATTCACGAATCTGTAGCAACTTAAGCTTATAGCCGCTTGGGCGTACAACCATTGTAATTGGGCAAAATTGATAATTGTTTTCCAATATAGTGTTATAATATTCTTTGGCGTTTTATTTTATTTAAAGTAGGCTTTACCACCCCTAAATTAAGAGCAGGGTTCAGCGATCGAGTTAACCTCCGAGGGAACGTAACTTGTGGTCTAAGAGGGAAAACTACCCCTAAGATCACCCTAAGGGTTGCAGCCCCTAACATAAGGGTTGCAATACTTTACATTTCCATCAAAAGTATAAGTATTTTTGAATTTTGTTTATCGAAATGATTGTGGTAGTAGATTTTTTCAACGAAATTGCGATTTCTTTTAATTTTGAGCGATGCATTTCATAAAAAAGTGTAAAACATTTGCAAAATTATGTATAGTTTATGTAACATGATGTCGATTTTGTAAAAATTTATGTGAGATGATGTGTAATGCGTGATTTTTCTTCAATCTTCGTCGTATGTTGAGTAAAAATGTCGTTTTTTTTGTATAATTTTAAGTGACATGATGTCAGTTTTTGTAAAAATTTATGTGAGATGATGTGGACCAGAACATTTTTCAGCGAAATTGTGTGTTTTTATTCAAATCTTACTAAAACTGCAACAAGTTAAAGCAAATTTATGTTAATTTGTTGTCAACATGCATATATTTTCATCAAAAGTATAAGAATTTCGGTAATAAAATGCACAGCGAGTCTACGTTACGGCAATTTTGCTTCTAGAAATGTTTGTTATAGAAGATTTTTCAATGAAAATGGAATAAAAATATTGTTTTTGTCGTTTTTGGTTAGAACTTTTTCAGCGAAATTGTGTGTTTTTATTCAAATCTTGCTAAAATTGCAACAAGTTAGAGTTACGTAGTTTGAAAATTATTAAGATATCATATCGATGCCTATCCACGCCAAATACTGTTTTTGTAGAGAATATGAAACTGAGCTAGCATGAGTTCTCAAAAATTTGAAAAAGTGCACGTTTCGATATACTGCTGGGCCATAATTATCTATATAACAGCAATGAGATAACATGAACAAGAAGATAATACGTATTGCTTGAGTAAGAAAGAGATAGCCATACAAAAATTATATTAGTAGGCATGTTTATACTTGACAAATGTCATAATTAAATTAAGAGTCAAGTCTTCTCGAATATTTGCTACTATGTTTATCTCTGTCTTACTCAAGCAATACGTATTATCTTCTTGTTCATGTTATCGTATTCCGTGACGCACAATGCAAAATCGTCTCCAACGGTTTTAAACTGGCCTCTTTTTGAAATTTGATCGAGGAACAAAATGTATTTGCTCTAGTAAAAATTGATATTATGAAATTTGCGCATAAACTAGATAGCATACGTTCTGTTGGGACAAATTATAAAAATAAAGTAATTATTTCTATTCATATAGCTTTCAAATTTCGATGGTCGAGCGGAAATTTCCAACTATATAGTAGGTAGGGACAATGAGAATCTCTGTTGGGACAATTATCATATTATAAAGATAAAATAATTAATTATGGCAAACCCAGTTGCAAAAGCAGTTTTTTAAAATTACTACACCTCGTTTAATACCACAGGCTATGCAATCCCATTCTTATAATTTAAATTTTTGAAAAAATAGTTTGTTTTAAATTCGGGCAGCGTGATGTCAGAGCAGTGAAATGGCGTTTTGTTCAAACCCTTTGTATCCAAGGTGCCTCGGTGGCTCTGCTGACTAAGGCTCAGGATCGTAATACTGCGGTCGCTGGTTCAGATCCCACTTGGGACCCGACGCAAATAGCTTTTTTAAATATAAATAGCCCTTCTGTAAATGCAAGAGAGAGAGACAACCAAGGAGCAGAAGAGAGAGACAGATTTACCAGTTTGAAATTCAAATATTTCCGCGAAAATTTAAATTAAAACTGGCAGCCGAGGGAAGTGCGCACGCAGAAAACCAAGATGGCCGACACCCCGGGAAGTTTAAATTCAAAAAATGGAACTTAGAAAAAAAATCGGAAAAATTTCAAATTCAAACTGACAGCTCGAGAGAAGTGCGCACGCAGAAAACCAAGATGGCCGACACCCGGGAAGTTTAAATTCAAAAAAATTGAACTTAGAAAAAAAACCTGAAAAATTTCAAATTCAAATATTCGCGCGAAAATAAAATGGTGGCCGCGTAATTCCAGAAGCAAATTAAAAATGGCCGCGCGTAATTTAATCGGAAGCTAATGCGTAATTTAATCAGTAGCACATATGTAAATTACATATCAAACTTCATATGTGATTAATTAGATCAAACCGCGAAATTAATTGGGTCAATCCGCGAATTAAAATTAAAACCGCGAAATCCGCGAATAAATCCGCAAATTAAACCGCGAATCCGCGAATCAATTAAAAGGAGTGGGGGTAAACTAGCCTCTTTCTACTTACAGCTAATAAAACCCACTCGCACGTCTCTTAATTATTATCTTAGTTTAAAAAGTCGGCTTAACAACATGTGATGCAGCGGATCAAGTTATGGCACGTTTGCTCTAATCCTATACAATCATAATCACGCGTTACTTGTTCAAATGGCAAATGTTTCCGCAAATTCCGCAAGGACATTCAAATGTTATATGTTGTAAGTTTACATACGAGTATGTTTTATACTTTTTAATTCAAAGTTTGGTTTGGACAACTGTTGCAGTTTTGTAAATTTATTGTGTTATCATTAAATCTGTCCGGACCCTATTTATTATTTTTTACTACTATTGCTTTCTGTCAATTTTGTATGCATTTTCTTGGTAACTATTTTACGCATTGTTATTAATCTGGAAGAACTAACACTGAACACACGGTGGTAGCATGCCGTGTATACATCGCATCACAAGCGTTTCGCATAATCCGTCTTTTTGCTGAATGTCTAGTAATTTTGCACAACGCCGGCATTGTGATCAAATAATGACTGATTTTCAGCTATTTTGCAGAATACTTTGCTGCTATTGCGCAAAATGAACAAATACATGATTATTAAATATGAGTAAATGTGTACACAAGTTGTAAAATTATGAAACATAATAAAAGAAATATTGGGGATTCGATTTGGTCAAAACATCAGTCAATCACTAACACCATAAATACCATAAAGTGAAAAGAGCTTCTTCAAAAACTTGTAAAGTAAAAAAAACCAAAAGGGATTCTTAAACAATACATAATACAAAGTAAGGATTTTCTCTAAAGTAAACAAATACATTTTAAATTACAGCGAAAAATCCAAGTCTTGAGTTATTTTCATACCATTTTCTTGAGATTACGACAATTCATACAACTGTGAATCCATGATTCTTGTTGGAAAAAAAGTCTCTTACAAAATCTCGCTACATCCTCTGAGACACTGTCACACACTGTTACATCTTCTTGATAAATATTTTCTAAATTACTTGCAAAATGACGCCACGTGACGTACCAGGGTTGCCCGCCACGTTGACTAAATGCAAACGCTTACATTATTCAGTATTTATTTGTTCATTCTGCCTAGTAGCAGCAAGGTATTTTGCAAAATAACTAAAATTCAGCATTCACTTTGCAAAATATTCAATGTTTGTGCAAAATGCCGACGCTTTGCAAAATGACTACCCATTTTTAGTATACAATATGCTTATAATATTTGAAAATCAACACCTTTTTCTATCTGAAACTATAGAAAATAAAGGGTGCACTATTTAAAACTGCCAAGTTGATACAATTTCCATCTAAACCGGATCTGTTACCAAAAATTGAATTTGAAAATGAAATAGTAGTAAAAAACATTGAAATCTTCTCTATTCAATCAATCTTTTATCTTTAAAAATAAAAATATTTCTATTGGACATTAAAAATGTGAAAGTTTAATAGTACTATGCACCATATTTTCAGTTTATACCTTTTCCGACTATATTAATGAAAGGCAGTTACACAACCGGTTAAAGTCAAAGCATTAAAATATTTACGCGTTCCAAGTATTTTTTTATTTGATTATTTAATTTCAGTTAGGTATAATAAAGACTTTAAAAATACAAACTTTTTTACATGTTTTATTGCTACTTTCAGTATGTCTAGAGATAATGCCATTTAGTGTTCAAATAACTACAAAGGTTCAAAAAGAAGTTTTTATTTAATGCGTCTTTAATTTAATTGAAATTATAGGAGAATATTTGGTGGACTATTTTTAAACATCAAGATATTTGTACACCTTTCCTAAACGTCTCTGCACTTTCACTAACTAAAGTTCTACAACTGATCATTTATTGCTGTCATTGCAATGCATTCCTTTTCTAAAGTAAAATATACTATTCCCTGTTTAAAATATAGAGTACACGCAACTTTGCACACAAATCCTGGATTGGTGTTTTACAAACAGTGTAAACGCTGCGAAAATCCTAGATATTAAATTTACAATTTTTCTTTTTAAAGTTTTTAACGTTTACTTTCTTTTTTTATTGTCGAATAATCCGTAGACGCTAAAGGTTACTTGTTGGCTCACCCTATACATAAGAGCTTCTATTCATTTTTATTTATCCATACGATATGCTATCCTAATAATTATTTAAATCAACACGTTATCGCCATTCCCCTAAAATTATGATAAGGTATCTATATTCACTTATAATTACACGAAAGCTTTTTTTTGTCGAAGTAAACTTGACATTTTAATGAAAATTTTTTGCTTGGTAATTTAACGAAAAAAACTGCCTCCGAAAAAATTACGAGTCCGAAGGACGAGTAGTTTTTTCTGTCAGTTTTTTGAGTTGAATTGCCCAAAAGCAATGAAACTCGAATTATAAATGTTACGTTTACTTCGATAAAAAAAGCTTGAGCGTAATTCGGTACGACAATTTAATGAATACATATTTAATTTACATATTAGGTAATTTAGAAGTCACTAAATTAACAAACAAGGCAAAAATTATTTTAAAATTAGACCGTTTTAAAAGTTAGGTTCCGTTTTGTCGCTGGAAAAGTTAGGGCTAACTTTTGCCGCTGTCATAGTGACAAAAAATTAGCGGCTTATGGGATTTTTAGTGTATGCATTAAATTGTCGATGAAATTTTTAAGTCACAAACCATTTGTTTCTGCATCAGTAATCATTAAAACTCGTTTTATAGCAACATATTTTAAGGAACTTGTTTGGCCTTGGACTATCACGCATTAATTAGTCGTTCTCCAGCTTTATTTTAATTATTATTGCTACCGACGAATTAAAGCCAAGCTCAAAGCTAAAACTGGGCAGTTTTGTAAGTGAATGTGAATGCTATCAGTTCGTTGATATTTTGACTTAACTGCGAACCGGTAAGAATGAATAATTTTAAAATTTTGGTTGCCTACAAAAATAATTATATTTACAGCAATTACAGACATGGCTGCTACACCAACGTGGTTATCCAATGAACTGCTACAAACTGCTCTAAAAAACTATTTCAATGACAATAGTGTTGCAGTTTCAGAGCACACCAATTTGGCTACCCTTCCAATTGGGGAAAACTATACCACCGACTTTTTCAAAACGTCTATTACTTATACAATCGGAGAAAAGTCAGTTCGTATGCTATGAGCTATGAATGTACATTATATTTTTGGTAGCTAATTTATTATACCTTTATTTACAGCAAACAAAAACGAACGATAGCAATAGTTATCAAATGCACACACCACGATGACAAAATGTCGGTCCTAGGAAAGGATTTTGGAATGTTCGAAGGCGAAATAGCAATGTATACGAAGATATTACCTCGAATAAATAATATTTTAGGTAAAATCGTACTGACAGAAAAATTCGAAAAAACTTGTACACTTACCCACTTATCAACTTTGTTCTGGTCATGCATGAGAAATACTGATTAAAAGTGGTTTCCAGGAAGTACAGATTTGACCCCAAAATGCATTTACACGAAAAATGATGAAATATCTGCAATTGTCCTGGAAGATTTAACGCCGTTTGGTTTTAAAATGCATGCGCGCCAGAATGGTTTGGATTTGGACCACTGCCTGACAGTAGTCGAAAAATTAGCACGCTTACATGCAGCATCAGCAGTGTTACATAAAGAAGTAAATATTTTCTATTTTGTATTTGACGGACACTAATTTATTCTATTAAAGAACCCATCGTTGTTGGACAACTACAAAGAAGGGATGTTCAGGGCCCATCCATTTATAATACACTGGGTTGGTGTTGCTTTCGATGCATTAATTAAAGCCTGCACTCGATGGCCAGGTAAGTTGTATTATAGAATTATCCAACCTAAATTATCTTTTTGAAAGCCCCATCTAATTAGAATTAAATGTTGTTTATTATATAGGGTACGACAAGTATGCTAGCAAACTGAAATCCATTCAAGATCAAGCCATCGAAAAAATGCTTGCTTCCAGAAAGAGAAATCCTGGAGATTTCAATGTCCTGAACCATGGAGATGATTGGACTAACAATTTTTTGTTTTCTTACACCCAACAGGGAAAAGTAAAGGACCTTAGAATTGTAAGTTATACCGTAAGGTTGTAAATCTACTTATCTGCCATAGTCCCCAGTTTCGTTTAAAATCAATTTTTATTGTTAATACTCCAATATTTTATATAGCATTACACAAATTTTGAACAGTGTTACTCACTAATAGTAAATCTTCCAGATTGATTTCCAGTTTATCGTCTACGGAAGCCCATTGCTTGACCTGCATTATTTCTGGGCGACAACTCCAAACATCGACGTTAGAAGACAACACTTTGACAAAGTTTTTCATCACTATCATAAAACTCTAGTGGACACACTAGTCACTTTACGATATTCTCTAGAAGCTGTGCCTAATGAAGAACAATTACTAAATGAGTTTCGTTCTAGGGCATTTTATGGTTAGTTCAGACCTACATAAATAATACGTTACACTTATTCATGTACACATTAGTTGTAAAGCATTTCTTTTATTTCTTATTATCGTTAATCTCGCATCTTAACGTTATTTAAGTTTCTGGCTCACTTGGTTTGAAAGGATATACAAGTCATAGTTTATTATAACTCAAGCAGATTTGCGCGTTTAATAAATGAAATTTGTCGTTTTCTTCTTCTTAGTCAATTTGTAAGCTAGTGACTTGTTTTAACCCATTAGAACACTATAAACTCAGTCTGACTGTAGAGCATAAAAGTCACACCCATCTGCCGTAAAAAAGACTAAATTAAACATTTCAATATTGTTAGTAAAACTAAAAATATAAATTTTTACTTTCAGGTTTCATAGCATCCATTACGACTCTGCCGGTTGTAGCAGCCACACGTCGAGATGATCCCACTTTCGACAGTTTATTTGCCAGCGAGTCGGAGGGTAGTTACAGACACGATGCTTACAATAATGAGCGATACAGACGGCATATGGAACACATGCTCCCATTTTTTGATAGTGTTGGTGCACTAAACTGAGAGTAACGTATCGTTAACATACCGGCAAGAAAGTTATATATTTTGCTTTGTAAAATCAAATTATATGTATTAGACACTTAATAGTATATTATGTATCAAGTTTTATAAACGTCATTTTAGTCACGAGTTTTATTAATCACGAGCGAAGCGCAGCGGAGCGAGTGTTTAATAAAATGAGTGACTAATAAGTTTATAAAACGAGTTGCATACTATACTTTTTCTACGACCACAAATTTAGAGAATATAGCATCATATTATTTCATTAAAATTTTGACATTTATTATATTAGGTTAAATTATGCTTGACAAACGTCAAAGTGACGGTTGAAAACTAACTTGATTTTAGTTTTGGCTGTGGCTAATAAAGCAAATACTATTTGAACCTAACTTCACCCCATGACTAAAACACCGTTGCCAACTTCAGCTCATGACTAAGAGGCTCTTTAGTCATAGGTTATGAAGGCATGATTAAAAGGTCACTTAGCGACGTGTATGTTAGTATGTTAAATGGCATTTTAGTTACAGGAGTAGAAAAAATAATATATGTATATCGTCTACAGACCAAGCCATTTAATCATGCACAGCGTTCAAAACGGAAGAACGTATAGCAATCGTATAAACCTCCTACAAAAGCGCGTTCTGTTGTAACTACGAGATTCAAAAACTTCCTTTAATTTTTAATCATAATTATGTGAAAGTAACACCACCTCATGCTCGGTTCTTGATGCAAACACGCCAGTACGAGGCCATAGTGTTCGTTCAAACCAAAATACTACTATAATGAGTGAAAATGTCCCCGAAAATCCAAGAACCTTAATTAGTCACCATTAGCAGCAATTGTGCATTCCGGAATCTCCATGCAACAAATGTTAACAGAATAGCTGGGTCAGGACTCATCAAATGCAGCTGGTTCAAGAACTTAAATCTGTAGATCTTAGGCACCACCGTGTGTTTGCTGACCAAATCCTAGAGAACATTTCAAGTGATGCTGAATTTTGTAACACAATCATCAGCGCTGACGTCGATTTCCACTTGCACGAGTCCTTTCAATAAGAAAAAATGTCGCATTTGGAAACGTGAAAATCCTCGAGAAATTGAACAACAACCAATACATTCACTTCGATTTACTGTATAGTGTAATTTTTGGTTTTTTAACAAAAATGGCGGAACGGTTACTGTCAATGGCGGAAGCTATCGCAACATGCTGACAAACTTATTACAACCCCAATAGGAGGCTGGCAAAATTTCCTGACCGTCTCATTTCTCAACATGGTGACATCAAGTGGCCGACAAGATTGTAGGATCTAACGCTTCTAGACTTTTTTCTTTGGGACACTTTCTAAAGAACAGAGTCTCTGTAAACAATTCGCATTCGATTAACATTGCTCGAGTTATTGATAAAAAGCAACAATAATAAGATACATCAGTTGAAATGCTGGATTAGACATGCAGACAATACTTTCGTCATCTGGTCCCACGGACACCAGACATTTAATTTATTTTTCCACACCCACATCCAAAAGCCGGTCGTTATTATAACGAACGTGTTTGTTATGAAAAAATGAACAATTCAAAGTTATACAGTGGGCTAAATATATTATTTTAACCTAAGAATTGCTGACAATATGTCGTTTTAACCTAAAAACTACTGAAGATATGTCATTTTGATCTAAAAATTACGGGAAATGTACTGACATTGTCAGTTGTCACAATAAAGCTGACAAATTGCAAAAAAAATGGTCGTGGGAAAAATAGCATATGTAATTCGCTCGAAAGTGTGTCGTACGCTCGTATTTTAAGTCACACGGCTCCGCAAATCTACTCGCACGATATACGCCACTTTCGCAGCTTGTTATGTAATATACTATTCAAAAACATCAGAATTCTATATACCGCAACAGAGCATTTACACTGGAAGTAGAGGACAATTGTATTACTTCATTCCTAAATGTTCTAGTGAAACGTAAATCAGATAGTAGCACAGGACGTGGGTTCTATAGAAAGAAAATTCGCAAGGACAGATATTTAAATGCTAACTCATACCATCACATAATTCAACAAGCACCGTTTTACGACTTTGGCGACCAAAGAAGTTGATACTTCACCCTCATAGAAACCGATTGAAAAGAACATTTTTCTACGACCGCTACTAAAAGTAGGTCTTCTACAAATAGTTGGTTGAACTAAAAATGACATGAGATCGGCGTGCTAATAGTAAACAGTTGATTTTGAATTTACGTATTTTAAATTAAAAGTGAGGTTACACAGTTATAATATTTCTTTTTCAGAAAATTAATACGTAAATTAGAAATGACGCATGCGCAAACAGTGAAAATACAAAGTAAGAGGGTAGTTTTGGTTTTCTTTTCAATTACATGATTTACATGTATTATAACTTTTATAATGTTAATAAAATCTGAGCTACTTTTGATAGTTTCCTCGTAAGTCTTTAGCTTGAAAGCTTATTACCGCTTATTACAAAAGAGCATTAAATGGTTATGAATGCTGAAAAAATTCAGTGTTTACAAATTTTAAAAAGGCAGTTCACATTATAATTTAATTTTATATGTGCATAATTCCTTCCAATAAAATTCACAAATTAAATTAACTAGACGGACTTGTTCTCTGAATGATGTCATTTTTAACAATGGTCTATTATAATATGTTAAATATCAGTTTTTCTCAGGACTAACCAAGAGTTCATTCACCTGAGGACGGGAGTATAATAGACCATTGTTAAAAATGACATCATTCAGAGTACAACTTGATAATCGGTAAAAACTCGAAATCAATCCAAAATTTCGAAAGCTTGAAAAAACCTTAATAAAGCTGGCCTTAGAGGAAAACCACCTTAAATTCCTCTGCAAAGCCCCTGATAACAAGGTAATTCCGAAAAGACTACTTCTAAAGGTTGAAACAATTTTTTGGCTCCGCTTAATTGTTTCGCCAGTTACCAATTTATTTCCGGGCCAGCCTGTATATTCCCACTTGAATTATTATTCGCTGTATTACAAACGATATCAAATCTTGCTTTGCGCGAGCTTTCTGATTTTGGTTTTCCCAAAATTATTCGTTATCAGTTGCGCCAGCCGCAGCGGTCATTTTCCGTCCGCGACCTCATTTTACCTTTCGCTTTGGTTGGAGCAACTTGTTCCAAGAAGGCATTTTGTGTGCTATTGCACCTCAATATTAATTTTGTTTGTGGGCTGATGACTGAAATCAGGTATGTCTACGCTACTTGTTGATATTCATTTTAGTAATTTCCCGTTTTTTTATCAGCTCTTTGACGTAATTTTTCAACGTCACTTTTAAACGCCACTCTTTGATGCCGTTTTTTGACGACTCCTTATTTGGGTTTCCTAATTAACACTCTAATCAATAACTTGGACCAGCAACTCCTTTCTGGAATGTCACCTTGAGCTGGCCAAGTGGTACACGGAGCGTCCGTTCCCTTATCAACTTTGGCCACGAGGTTTGTGCTGCTGAAGGCTACGTTAAGATTATCCTGGACCAATTATTCATCGCCTACATGCGACTTTTTTGTCACAACCAGGTTAGTCTCATTACAACTTTTGATGATAACTTCGCCTGCCCATGAATTGTTGGCGGAATCGATATCAACGACGCTTCATCACCGTTAACCGATTTACCAGTTACAAATTTAATTTACGCTTTATAAATTGAAAACTTAATGTATTAATTGTTCCGATTTACAATTTACAAATTTAAAACTACGCTTTATAAATTTAAAACGTAATGTATTAACTATTCATAAATCTATGTTTTATAAATTTAAAACTTAATGTATTAATTGTTCCCTAATTTACAATTCACAAATTTAAAGTTTTGCTTAATGAATACGTATTAAGAATTTTGTAAAAAGTGCTTTCACGCCATTTTATTATCATTACTGAGATAACGGTTAATACATATGACAGTGGTAAGCTTATCCCTTCATGGAGTTGTGATCACATTCAATCCAAGAGCCCAAAAGAGGTTCACATATTTTTGCTGTGCGTGTTGCATTTTCAGCATATGTAATATATTGTCTTCAAATCATTTAATACTGTGACAAACAATTTAAGGACTGAATACCGATGTTGCAAGCAATTATTAATTGTTGATTTAATAAACTTACTTGTTTGCTACGATTTTATTTATCTTTTTTTTTTAAATCTGTGATTTCTGGCGCCCTGTGTTTTTTATAAAGAGCTTGCAGTAGTACAGCTGATGTTAGAAATATGCGGCCCAAGGCCACCGAGATTAAGCTAGCTAGGTCATTACGGTGAGTACAAACATTACAGAGCTACCGTGGTGTATAAATGATAAGGGGGTTGATCTGCGATTACACTACCATTGATTATTATTAGTGATCGATCGCAGGTTGGCTTCTTTATTGTTTTAAGGTTCCGATAAACAGCCAAAGAGCAGCCCGGATTGTGAGAAGAGCGATCAAAACACTAATTTAAGAACGCGGCTGCAAGGTTAAGTTACAGTAAAACTGGAAAAAAAAACAAAAACAGGTACACCTACCAAAGCTGGATCAATTAATGAAGAACGAAAAACCAGAGAAAACTAAAAGAAGTACTGTTATAAATATATCCAGCAGACAGCTAGAGGAAACTTAAAAGACGGTACTAGAAAAGGGACTAATCTACGCGGTAACGCCAAGGTATATTCCGAAATTCAACTTCATAACCGCCGTTGAGGAAACAGCAGCACGCCGAAAGCCAGAAGAGGAAGAAGAGTATCGATGGAGAGCAAGAAAAGCCCTTGAACCATCAAAGAGAATTAAACTTAATCTCACCAGAGCGGAGATTAGAGCAATCAAAGTTCTCAAAAACGAAGGTACCATCAACATACTACCTGCAGACAAAGGCAATGCAACTGTGATCATGGATTCAAACACCTACTCAGAGAAAATCCAAGACCTGATCAACGCTAGGAAATACAAGAAACTTTCCACAGACGCAACACCGAAGATCGAACGGAAAATATACCAGATGCTATATAAACACAAAGAGAAGGTCACACTTTCTAGAGAAGAAAACTTACTCCACATTACGGCAAACCGCCTAACCTATTTGGTCTACCAAGGATACATAAAGAGGAAATACTCGTAATACCGGTAGTTAGTTCCATAAACTCACCATGCCATCGTCTATCAATGTTCCTGCTAACAATAATATCCCCACTAGTAGCCAAACCAACATCCGCCCTGAAAAATACTAAGCTTTGACATAGTAAGCCTCTTCACAAATGTTCCGACAGATGACGCACTAGCAGTCATCAGAAACAGGCTGGAATTGGATGCACACTTGCTGAATGCACAGATCTACAGGTAGATACAATAATGGAGCTGTTAACGATCTGCATTAAGACCACATACTTCCAAGCAGACGAGCAGTTCTACCAACAAGAGTTTGGAGTGGCCATGCGATCTCCGCTATCAGCAGTAGTCAGTACAATCTACATGGAAGACTTTGAGGAACGAGCTATATCTCAATATGAGAACAAGCCTAGTATATGGCTGCGATACGTAGATGATAAGTTCGTCCTGGAACATCTCAATAATCAAGCCCGATCAATTAAGTTCGCGATGGAAATAGAATCGTAACACAAACTCCCATTCCTAAACGTACTAGTCCAGAAGAATGGTGACACGGTACAAGCAAAGGTATATCGAAAACCAACCCATACGATTCTAACCACCACAATAGCGTGAAACGTGGCGTCGCGAGATGCCTATATAGCCGAGCCAAGACCATATGTTCGGAGGAAGAAGACCTTAAACGGGAAATTGAGATAATCGCAGAAATTCTGCAAGCTAATGGCTACCCAAAAAGAATTCTAAACCAAACGCTAAAAGAAATGGACAGAAATGCAATGCCGGCAGAGGATCAGAAAACGGAATCGACAACCACGGCCGTAATACCATACATCCGAGGAGTTTCTGACAAACTGAGAAGAAGCGGAAACAAATTCAACAGAAGAACTACCTTCATGTCCACAACAACTCTGAGAGGCATGGTCACGCATACCAAGCTTCAGAACGAAGATCAGAGTTCAAAGGACTGTATCTACAGTACAATACATAGAGGAAACAAAACGACCCCTACGAGTGAGATTATCGGAACATCGCAAAGATATTAGATATGGTGAAACCATCAAATCCAAGATCGCAAAACCCGTCTGCAACGAAGAAAACAGGTTCCGTAGGAAGCTGAAAGAAGCTACATACTTAGCGCTGGCAGAAGAAGCAATTAGCCAAGCTAGCGCAGAAATAAAGTCCATTTGGATGTCACTACTGCGCAGAGAATTACAAAAATAGTCTAATGCGCATAGGCTATTGCGCATACAACGGTAACATATAAATAAGTTTATAACTAAAATATATAACCGAACTGGTGGCCTAGTGGTAAGAGTGACAGACTCGTAATCACAGCGATCAGTGGTCCCGGGTTCACATCCAGGGGTAGGCACGAGTGTACGTGAAAAGACGTACAAAAATCAGTCATTCTCAGGAGTTCCTTCACCTAAGGAGAGAAGTAGATCAAAAACTTGGCGAAACGTCGTGTGATAAACACACAAGACTGTGGAAAAAGGCCGATAAAATATCTTATAGACGGGCTTCTAACCTTCATTTACATGGAGTTAGGTAATTTATAAGAATTCAGTTTACAATGTGTCTTAATAAAAATAAACCGCTTATGCTGACAAAAAGCTATTGCAATTAAACAATGAAGCAACTGATAAATAATATTCATTGTTTTATAATATTAAAGGTCAAGATATTAATGTGTACAAAAACTAACTTGTGAGGATTGTTGAACATAAATTAAAAATAGCAATACTTCACAACTGATGAAAATAAGAATACCAATTGAAAAAAGAGATGACAAAATGTAGAATTTGTTGTAACTAACACCTCCCCTCAAGTTTTGCGTTTGTTTGAACGTTAAGTGTATAGAGTCCCAATCCATTTACACATCGATCGTGTTTTACTTTACTCAGAGGTTTTGTCAAGATGTCGGCTATCATTTCCTCCGTAGGTAAATACGCAAGCTCTACTGGATACTTCTTTAACACGTTGCGGATGAAATGATATCTGACGTCTATGTGTTTTGACCTTGAATGATAAACAGGATTTTTCGCCAATTTACCTGCCCCTTGGTTATCATTAAAAATAACGACTTTATCAAGGGAATCAAATCGTAACTCATTCAGGAAACCAATCAGGTATACAGCCTCTTTCGAAGCATCGCTGAGTGCCATGTATTCAGCTTCGGTGGAAGAAAGAGCCACCGTCCGCTGTTTCCTGGATTCCCAGGAGAAAGCAGCACCGGAGAGAACGAAGGTTGAACCAGTGTAAGACTTTCTATCGATAACGCAATTTGCCCAATCTGCGTCGACATAGCAGGTTAAAGCATCGTTATTCTTCCTATAGACGAGCTTTTGATCTATGGTACCTTTCAAGTATCTAAGAACTCTTTTGGCGGCTGTCCAATGTTCTCTACCGAAGCAATTATTAAATTGACTTAGTGCACTTACTGCATATGCTATATCAGGTCGTGTGCCTACAGCAACATACGTGAGAGCACCTATAAGTTCTCTGAATGGATAAACTGTCTCTTCGTTTTCATGTTCGGAATTTTGTTTGATCAATTTTAATCCGACTGCGAGTGGGGTGCAAACCGGCTTGGAGTCACTCATACCGTATCTCTTCAAGATGTCTTGAATGTATCCGGCTTGAGACAAACTTAACTCCTCCTTGCCTTGCTGTATCTGAATATCCAGACAGTACTTCGATTCACCAAGATCTTTTATATCAAAAGCCTTGAATAATGCATTTTTGATTTCCAGCTCTCGGTTTCTGTTGTCGAAAAATATCAGAATATCGTCCACGAAAATAAGAACAAATGTTCTCGTGTTCTTGTCGACATAAACACAAGGATCAGCATTCGTCGGAACGAGTCCTATATTACGAATCGCTTTGTCAATCTCAAAATTCCATTGTCGTCCCGCTTGTCGCAAACCGTACAAGGCCTTCTGGAGTCGACATACTGTGTTTCCTTCCTGTAGCTTCTTCAACATGATCTTTGCCTTATTTACAAGAACCTCGTCGTCTTCTTCATTTGCGATTCGGCCTAACATTTTTTCAAGTAATGCTGGCTTTTCCATGTAAACTTCGGTGTCCATTTTTGCATTTAGATATGCGCAGGTAACATCCAACTGAGATATCTTCATGTTAAATCGTACAGCTAAAGCCATTAACAATCTCAGTGAACTCAACCGTGCTACTGGCGCGAAAGTTTGGTTGAAATCAATACCTGGTCGCTGAGTAAAACCTTGCGCGACTACCCTTGCTTTACGTCGGTCTAAAGTTCCATCGGCGGCATATTTGTTACGAAGTATTGTTCTGCAACCAACTACCTTCCTATCGATAGGCTTATTCACAACATCCCAGGTATCATTTTTTATTAGATTTTTTATTTCAGACAATATAGCTTCTTCCCATTCTTCCTTATCAGCACCGGTAATTGCATGCAAAAATGGGATTTCCGTAGCGGTCATGATGAATTCAGCATCGTGCCACTTATGACTGCCATTTGTCTTCTGGTTGTCTTCTAATAAGCTAACTGTAGGAAGAGAACTTTCATTATTCACCGTGCAGTATTGCTTCTTGGGTCTTCCTGGTCGTCCAGTGAGAACTTTACGAGGTCTACCTCGGCCTCTATTAGAAGAAACCTCCAAGTTCGGATTTATGTCTTCATTCGGTGGACTTACCTCATCGACGAAATTGTTTTTCATCTTGATTTGTACTTCACCTTGTGACAACTCCTCTGTAGGTGTGGTTTCTTTAACATTTCCACCATCCATAATAATTGGAAGTTCCCTGACAGGATCGATGTCGTTTAATTTTTCGAAAAATCCGAATCGTCCATTTAATGTCTCATTGGAAATAATCTCTTCGTATTTATTTTCTCCGAATTCGTCGAAGAATTTAACATCCCTTGCTACACGGATTTTCTGTTCCGAAGGAATCCACACTCGATAACCTCGAGAAATATCGGAATATCCAACAAATATCCCTTCAACAGTTTTTGGATCAAATTTACCTCGATTACTCGATTTGTTCAGGACGTATGCTCTGCATCCAAAGATTTGCAAATAGCTGATATCAAGATCTTTTCCTGTCCAATACTTGTGCGGCGTTTCTCCGCCGATACTTTTAGAAATACACCTATTACGTACGTGATTCGCTGCTACGATGGCTTCTCCCCAAATTGAAGCGGGAAGACCGGAATCTAACAGCATACATCGTGCCGATTCGACCAGTGTTCTGTTTTTCCGTTCAGCTATACCGTTTTGTTGCGGCGTGTAGGTTGTAGTTAGACGACGTTGAATTCCAGATTCTTTAAATATCTTATCCCTTTTCGAGTTGCAGAACTCCGTGCCATTATCAGATTGGACTGCTTTGATTTTTCTTCCAGTTTGCGTTTCCGCAAGGCTTTTGTATTCCTGAAACTTTGATACAACATCAGATTTATGACGTATCAGGTATACTTCAGTCCAACGACTATGATCGTCTGTAAAAGTGACAAAATAACGGGCACCACCTTTTGATTGAATTCTCATTGGACCACACACGTCTGCATGTACTATGTCCAGTAGATTCTTGGAGCGCTCATTACGTCTCAGGAAGGGGGCCGATGTAAACTTTCCAGCAATGCAAGTTTTGCATGGGCTCGTACTTACGTCACTTTTTATTTTGACACCGCAGACGAGATTTTTCTTGATCATCACCTCCAAGTCCCTGGAATTTACATGTCCGAGACGTCGATGCCACTTGTCAAAATCACGCACCAAATTATCTGAAGTTACACATGCTTCTTGATGTCCTTCGCGCAAATAGAAAAGATCACCATTTCGGTCTGCTATCATTTTGACATTTCCACTGCTATTTTGAATAAACGCGTGACGTTTGGTAAATAAAACTTCATCGTCTTTGTCCACGATTTTCGCGATTGACAGCAGATTTGTTCGAAAATCAGGAGCATATAATGTATTTTTCAGTTCAATCACTTTAGATTGATCACCATCCGATGCTACTATATGTACACTTCCCTTCTTGATTACTTCAGTCGTTGCTTGATTTGCCAGTCTTAATTCGCACTGAGTCTTTTGTGACATCGTAAACAAGTCCTTGTTATTACAAATGTGCGAAGTACAACCACTGTCCAAGCACCATTTTTTATTTACACTATTTGAATTCGAAAAATAAGCTTCGTGGGCGAATCCAGCCTTTTGGCTTACATTTTTCCTTTTAAAGCAATTTGCATATTTGTGACCACGTTTACCACAATAACTGCATTTATATTTAATTTTAGGATTCGATGTTTTATCGAACTTCTCATTTTGTTGACTATTGCTGCCCTCTTTCGATAATCTCGAATTTTTCAAGAAATGCTTAGAAAACATAGCGCCGGACGAAGCTTCGTCTGATTTTTGACTACGCGCATCGTTTTCCTCCACAATTTTTATCTTGAGGTTTTCCAGATTTGGTAAATTATCCCTAGACTCGATGGCACATCTGAAGTTCTCAAAACAGCTCGGAAGACTGTAAAGCAGCATGATCAACAATAGATCGCCGTTTATCTCAACGTCCATGTCTTGTAGCTTGTCAACGGTATCTGAAAACCTTGCAATGTGTTCCCGAACATCATCACCTTCGCGCATTTTATTTAGAGTCAACTGTTTGAGTAAAGTTGCCTTACGTGCCGGACCTTTTGACGCGTATATGGATTCAAGTTTCGTCCAGACCTCGCGTGACGTCTCGCATCCACGAATTTGTTTGAGTTCTGACGGATTGATCGCCAGAATCAAATCCGACTTCGCTTTACGATCTGCTGTAATCCAAATCTGCTGTGCTGCCTCTGATGCATTGCGTTCAACGCCTTGACCAACAACTTCGGGCTTCGGTTTTTCACCAGACACATACACCCAAGAGTCGTTCCTAATAAGTAGCGCCTCAGCTTGAATTTTCCAAGTATCATAATTTACTTTGTTTAGCATTTCCAGTTTCGTCAAATTTGAACTTGACATTTTGAAATTGTCAACTGCTTGCTATTTATCGACTTGTCACAGGAGTCTCGAAATAATCGGACCGAACGTGTACGTCGAGGTGCGGAAATCTGTTTTTCACAAATCCTCACGAACCTGGGCCCATAACCTGTTAGAGTTGCAGGGGGAGACAGATTTCCTGATACAAAATAAACATTTAATACTGATAAGGTACATCATTACATTCACAATATTTATAAACATCTGAGTTGTTATTTAATGTGTAACTATAACTACCGTATGATTAGTTTTATTAGCACACTATAGAACTAAGTTCACAAACAACGCGAAATGTAAATTCTAACAATTTGAAATAACTTTATGAAAACATAATATAATTAGTAAATTAGTATGTCATGAAAAATACATGACAAGCAATGAACGCGTTTTCATTGAAATGCATTTACATATACCCCATTTACTCCATTTGTGATTCTGGGCAGGCCTTGAATGTGAATATTTTTACTAGTCTATCAAATATCTAGTTACAAAAAATTACTAATGTCAAAATGACAATTACGTTCTGTTACTTCTTAAAAGTACTACAGTAATAAAAAACTCCTCATCCTTGGTATCTTCAATAACTGTAATTTTCTTCACGAATGGAGAATTTTTCTTTTATTTTGGTAATTTTTTTGCTAGCAACTGTTTCTTACGCCGTCAAAAGAATGCACATGCAAGGCCTGCTCAGAGTAACCAATGATGTAAACAGGGTATAATTTTCATTGTAATTTTATAAAACTTTTAATTTTCTCTACAGCATTTTCAAAAAATTTATGGGTTTTTAATGTTTCTTATATAAACTATAACTAAACGGTATCACAAATAATTATTTTTCTTCGCAAGGCTGATTCTCAAAGGGAAGAGGCCAGGGCTTTAAACACCAACAAGTTTGTGGTACAGAGAACTGCCGTGTGACGTAGCTCCAAAACAAGAGGTGTGCATTTGCTAATTTTATTAAAACTGATTACATTTTTATAACATTATTTAGAATGTTATTCGTGGTCCCTTAATTTAGTTCAGAAGTATATTACACGACACAGAAAAAATAATTCCGCTTTAAGACTAATCCTGCAGTTGAATCTTGTAAATATACACTCTGTCGACATTGAAAACAAGAACACAGTTCGTTGCTTCAGTAATTTAATGAATATGTAGCTGTGAATCTTCAAAGCACAATTAGGTTCGTGGCTCACTTATGCTAATTGCAATGACATGCCAGGAGATGTATGTTTGTCAAGAGTTCAATCATAAATTCATCGGATAATGTAAAAAATGTCAAAGGTTATTAAATGTAAGTAACCTTGTGTAAAATTAGGATTAACCTAACTGGCCAATAACTATATCTTGTTCACCGAACAGAAATAGTTAAGCCACTACCTAGCAACATTTGAATAGAATTTTTCTATTGGTCGAACTTCTAAAACTCGTACTACAAGCGAGTGCGTGCTTCACTTGAAACTTCTCTTGCTAATTTACTACCTGGCCTGCTTTCATTAATTTTTAGCATGTGAAATGCTCCGCACACATACATTGGTGAGAGTGGATACGTTTTCGCGCCGAAATGTCTTTGCGCCGAAACATCTTTGCGCCGAAACGTTTCCGAGCCGAACCGTCTTTCCGCCGAAACGTCTTCGCGCCGAACGGGCTGCGCCAAATCGGCCGCGCCGAAACGTCCCATTCCGATATTCTGCTATGCAGAACCGTATTTAAACGAAATGGATCAGGTTCTTACGGAAATACCAAAATAGGATCAATAAATGGAAGACCAAAATTATGCTATGTGGAACAACAATGTTACTTTTGTTAAATTTATGGCATCGATTACCCATACCTTTGCCACTGGTTAATTGTAGACGACTATAAGAATAAGACGATTATAAGAATAATACGGTCTTATTTTGATTTTCTTATCTTATCTTGTTAGTTCTTTATTTGCCCGTTCTCTATATAAAAAAAGTATGGGCTTAGTTGAATTAAACTTCATTCCTAGATGTTGAAGATTTTGCATTTCTCTTACAAGATAGTATTTAAATGATAAAGCTAAATCTCTCTATAAAAATGTAAACAATTGTATTGTCGTCATCAAATTCGCTTAAAATTGGTCATGTTTACGGGCTGCGAATTACAAAACTCGTGTCAGCATTTAAAAAGCCATTAAATTAAATCTATTGTAAGAGCAAACCCTATATTTATCAAAGAATTTAAAAGTATATTTGGTACCTTACATAAATCATTTAACACGCATTTCTTGGCCATCACTACTCTTCTACAAGCAGTCTTAGTGTGCGGATTTAAAAAAGTGCGGGGTTAAATTATTTCTGCTATTTTTAAATTGCATCTGCCTTTAGTAACAGAAACCAATCAGAATTGTAATATATTAGTATAAATGCCAAGCTTAAATTTAATATTCTTGTTTTTGATTGCTGGAATAAATAATTAAGACAGAATAGCAAGTGTTCAAAATGGGTTCTTTGCCAGAGTGGGTTTCAAAGGAGTTGTTGCAGCAAGCTCTGAAAGAGTTTCTGAAGGATGACACCATAGAAATATTAAATTACAACAGCACACCTGCTGTTGCTAAAGGAGAAAATTATACCAGCGATCTTTATCGCGCAGCCATTTCATATAGAAGTGATCAAAAGTAAGTTTTCAATATAGCCGTTAGAAAAATAACTCTTGAAATATAATTTTCAAAGCAGGAGCTTTACACGTACCTAAGCAATTAAAAACCATTATTATATAAGTCCAAGGTTTTAGCAATTGCTATATAACAGTAATGTGATTATAAGTACATAATTATGAAGATCAAATCTCTGTGGCCTACAATCATCTGAACAAATGCGTTACATTTTAAAGTATGTAATTAGTACAATCGTCAGAATTTTCCAAGATGTTACCTTAAATTTCAACAAACTTTTTTAAAATAAAAATTCAGCTTGTACTTTCTGAAAGTTTAAAACTTTTAAATCAAAAATATTTTCGAAAATCTATTTTATTTAAAGTTTCTTTAAAACTTTGTACATGCAGTATCGCAACTTCCTTGGTGTTAGAATGGTAGTTTACCAATAATGTCCTTAACATAGAAGCAAAAGACTAGGTAAAACAACACTCCTTTTTTACACATAATTAGTAAAACTTATATATCGTACTTACCTCGGCTATTTTTAATCACACTTCAAACATATAAAAAATTATATTAGAAAATAATCCTCATCAAAACAAAAATAAATTTTTGTCTGTCATGTACTGTCCTCGTCCTTGTATCCGAAATAATATTTTTAATTTCCGCACCACAAATTTTTAATTTCAGAGAAGACAAGAAGACAATTTCCGTGATCATCAAATGTTCTCCGCAGAACGAAGTTATACTCAGCATGGTAATTGAAATGAAGATGTTCGAAAAAGAAATTGACTTATTTACCAAAACCCTTCCAGAAATCAACAATGCTTTAGGTGAACACCACTACATCTGTTACGTAAAACCCCATTAACTTTTCCGCTTTTTCATAGGAAACTTTGGGCCTCTCACGTCAGACTGCATCTACTGGATGAACGAACCCCATAAACTTATTATTTTTGAAGACCTTTCTGTCTCTGGCTTTCAAACATTGGACCGTCGTGAAGGCTTAGACCTGGAACACAGCCTCTTAGCCGTAGAAAAAATTGCTACGCTTCATGCTGCATCACTTGTAGTGTTTGAAAAGGTATTGGGCATTGCATGTAAAACCAGCAATTTTGTGCTCTAAACACAATGAAATGAACCAAACAACAATGCTTAGAGTTACTTAGAGTTTGTACTTATATGATTATATAATTTGAACTTCAGTTTAATCTAAGCCAATACATGTTAATGTATTCGCATTAGTGTAAAACACATTTAAACAAATTGAAATTAAATGGTTTCATAAATAAATGACAACGAAACTTCTCTAGAATTTACACAATTGCCGTAAACCAAGGTAGAATTTGCAGCCTTAATAGTATATTATGATAAGAGTTTTATAAGAAGCATTTTGTAGCACGCACGAGGTTAGGGTACGACCAGCGAAGCGTCCATCCGTATGTCTGTCTCTCTGCCTGTCGGTCTGTCTGACTGTCTGTCTGACTGTTTGTCTGTCTGTCTTGTTGTATGTCTGTCTGTCTGTTGGCGGTATAACTCAAAAACTATTATTAGAAGAAGACAATATTTTGTATGTATATATACTTGGCATGAAACCGAAATAATTTCAGACAAATATATACAGGGTGAGCACCTTAAAAAATAAAATTTTGTTTAGTTTTGCTTTAATTGAGAAATAGATAAAAGTAGTAATTTATACATAGCTCAGACTTTATCTTTGACAAAAACGAGCCCCAACAGATAAAGTATAAATGTTGTACGAGACAGAAAGGAGAAACAAATAAGTGAGTTATGTTAAATGTACTTGCATCGCAAGACTTCGAAGGGTCCCCGATTTACTCGTGGGTTACCGCCGAACAATGAAATCAAATGCGCAGGCTCGTTTGCAGGCGCTGAAGTTCGAATCCCATCACCGATAATATTTTTTTATTTTAAAATTGATGTAAAATTATTAGAAACATAAAGATATTTTACCCTTAGTTACCTTTGATTTTTAAAATTATTTAATGTCACAACGTTCACTTGCAAGGGGAGTTCTGAATAAAGCTCTTTACAGCAAAGCATTGTTTAAATGGATATAGTTGACATCGGCTAAAAACACGAAATATTTAAATAAACGTGCATTGCATGCATCGACATATAGAAATGGGCCGCTAGTCAGAGCTGCGCGAGCCAAACAGGATAGAAAGAGAACGCATATGACTTGAGAACGCTCTGTCCTTGTTGGCGCTCAGTAGCGTACGGCGCGACCGCCCTGTCGCTGTGACGTTATTTTCTGTCTGCCAATAGAAGGCCGGCAGGAAAAGGAACATTTTCTGTCGGCCAATAGGAGGCCGGCAGGAAAAGAAAAGATAGTTCTTAAAGTGTTCTCTTTCTCTTTCTAACGCAAAGAGTTGCGCAGTCGTCCATTAGCGGTCC
This sequence comes from Agriotes lineatus, assembly GCA_940337035.1. Lineage (NCBI taxonomy): Eukaryota > Metazoa > Arthropoda > Insecta > Coleoptera > Elateridae > Agriotes > Agriotes lineatus. The sequence continues at coordinate 102,767 of CALNHX010001169.1, read as the reverse complement.
ATTTCTATATGTCGATGATTGCATGTCAGTGTGGACTGAAACTTGGTATTTCTCTTTGTACTTCATTTATTATTTGTTCACTAACATTGGTGGTCCAGCGAGTAAATCTTCGGATAGATATCTTCTAGCAAAGCTGGTTCGAATCTTACCAACTGCATTTTAATTTCTTTGCGAATTAATGTAATTCACGTTAGTGTTTCGTTTGACTGTGTCATCCCTATTAGAAATATTATGACATTTTTACTTGTTTTTAAACGCGTTATGATTATATCGTTACTCGATCTAGCAAATGCTTTTCTTGCGGTGCCCTTTCTTCATTAAAGATGTTAAAACCATCTCCTTTTGTAACTTTTATATTTACAATTCAATTTTTAATATGATTTTAATTAGAATAAAGCCACCTATATGGTGGGTTCAAAAGCTTGTCCTTATACAGGTTGTTGCAAAAATAACGGATTAACTCCATGTTATTAAGAAGCTCTTCGTGGGTAGGGGAAATTAATTTAAAAAAAAACGTTCGGTTGTATTTTTGAAGATATTGCGAGGTTTTATTAACTCAAAAACTAGCTGAACTGGCAACATTGCTTAACTACAAGTACAGCACTCAATAAATAACTTTACGCAACTTATTAAAAGCACAGTTGTCAAATGAATTTTTGGTCGTTTCTACACATTTTTTGAATTTTGAATTTTCAGTTCCGTTTGTTAATTGATAAAATTGCGTCTAAGTATTTACATTCGTATTATTAGCTTTAAGTTTGTGTTGTTTTCTATCCTAATACTAATATTAAAGAAATTAATAATCAAAATTTGGACTCCAATATCTTCGAAAATATTACACAAAATATTTTAAATTATTTTCCCTAGTCAGGTAATGCTCCTTAATAGCATAACATCAAGTTAAATTACTATTTTTGCAACATCTTATACATAAACGTGTTTTATGCTTACTTTCGGTTGTAACGTTTTCATCGCCACCAATAGGGCGCACTTCGTCCACGACTCCATGGTCAACAATACTTCCTCTTTTCGTTAGACTGCCCTTCATAATGAAAAGATAAGAATATGCGTTCTTCTAGTATTTCTTGTCTTTGCGAATTAATGTAATTTGCATTACTAAGTGTTTCCTTTTACTGTTTCAGATTCTTAGAAATATTAAGATATTTTTACCTATGTTGTACGTCATTTTAAACACTATTCAGCCGTTATTTGATCTATCAAAAGTTGTTTTTCTTGCTGTATTAAAGACGTTAAAATCATTTTCTTCTGTAACTTTGTTATTTACTATTCAATCTTAAGAATACAAAAATTATTTTACTTTATGTATCAAAACGTCCATAAGAAAATGCCACTTTTGTCTGTTTTATAGCGATAAAATTAAGAGAATGTAGGACTCAAAAAGCAAAAAAGCAGAGAACGTGATTTTTCGGTTGAGTGTAAACACTAGCACACTCTCATCCATGTTATACTAAATATTTCTTTTGTCAACAACTACTTTATACAAAAGATGATCAATTATAACGCTATTATTTATGTACAGTATTCTGCAATGGATTTGTCGTATTGAAGAACCTACTGAGATTTTAAGTGATAGCCTATTGTAATCGACGTATCAAATAACAACCCGGAACTAAGCCGAAAGAACAGTTTTATTGGCAAAAAGGAATATTTATCAACATTGGTTAACTAGACATGCGTTTCCGCCAATGTTCAGCAAGAAACTGAATAATCCACCCAGGAGATGTGTTGCAAGCAGCCGGTGAATCAGCCGGTAGCTACTAGTTTAAGAAATTTTCAACTTTTCTGAAATGCCGAGTTCTGAATTTATTTGCTTATCTGTCATCTAACGTAAAGTGCTTCAATTTCTTGACGTCAATACTCAAACACATGCCTGATGCAGCTTCCTCTCGGCACGTATGCCCCCCTAACAGCCACTACATCTTTCTCGTAACACACCTCTTTTTCGGAAACGTTCATAACTGGAAAAAACCACCTCGTTTTAAGTTAGTGACACAAGCAGGAATTACTTGAACGTCGTCCGAAGAACTGCTATGTACCACATCTATAAAAACATCGTCAAGATCTTCATCGCTGTATAGCGCAATTTGACCTAAGTACATGGTTTGGTGGAATATTCGTATTTTCTTTTGCATGTAAATCTACTTTCTTAGATAGTAATTGATTAAAATTATCTACGAGGACCTTATCGTGATTAAATAACGAACTTAGTTTCCCTGGACAAAAACAATAACGTTACCACTATTAATCAATGGCTGGCCAACGATAACAGACACTATTGTACCCGGTCAGTAACCACTAGTGCATTTACAGTGGCTGATGGTAAATCAACTTCTAAATCGACAGTTACCTTCGAATTTACAAAAATGGAGCCGCCCACAAAACCGCATAAACGTATGGACATAGACTGGCACTGCCACCCTAATTTCTGTACATCCTACTCACGAATAGTTACAGCGCTACACCCTGTATCCACAAAACGTCTGAGCGGTTTTCCGTTAATAACGCAATCAATAAAATAGCAAGTGGTTGAATCACATTTTGGTAGAAAGATTCAAAATTAATTGTGACTCACCGTCTAAACTTTCTGCTGGCTTCTGAACATTGCAGTTGTTAGCGTCGTGTCCCAAACAAATGGCATCGTTTGCACTCCATCTTTGGCCTAGGACACTTTGTTTGCATATGACCACGCTGTTTACAATCAAAACACCTTAATCCAACATGGTCAGTCCTTACTGCATGCGGTTGACGCTTAAGGAATGACATAAATCACTTTTATCGCCAACCGTCAATAGAGCCATGCATTACCATAGCGATTTTCGGAAGTAAACAAACACTTTATCTTACTGTACAAATCAAACACTTTACCTGCCGCTAATATTTATCAAGATAGCCATGACTGCATGTCATTAAACAAAAATCGTTTGTCGCTGTCAGGAGGTCACGACTCCAACAGCAAAAGTTTTGTCGCGAATTATTTATAAAAAGTAATGGAAGAAGACATTCAAATAATGGAAGAAGACATTCAGTGCACGCCGCCTGAAATTCAGAAGAAGGCATTAGAGACGTCTTTCGAAATTCTACCACAAAAATCAGTCGAAAAATACAATCGCCAATATGACATATTCATGGAGTGGTGCAAAAAACACGGAATTAAAAAATATAGTGAAAACGTTTTACTGGCGTATTTTTACGATTTATCGAAAGAGTATTCTCCTTCTTCGATGTGGTCGTATTACTCCATGGTGAAAGCAACCCTTTCAGCAAAAAATGACGTTGACATTAGTAAATATAAAAAACTTACGGCTTTTTTAAAACAAAAAGGAAGAAATCACATTCCAAAAAAGTCCAAAACTCTTTCACAAGAAGAAATACTTAAATTTTTACTAAATGCGCCTGATGAAATCTATTTGATGATGAAGGTAATTTATGCAAACCTTTCAAAACCAATTTGATATTAATGTAGTAATTATTTTAGATTTGCGTTGTGTTTGGCATTGCTGGAGCTTTACGTAATGAAGAACTTTTGAATTTAAAAGTAAGCAACATAGAGCACAAAGAAACAATTCTGGTTGTTCGTATAACTAAAACAAAGACCAACAGGCCTCGATTATTTGTGATCACTTCAGAGTTTGAAGGAATAATAAAATCCATAGAATTATTTAATAAATATTTAGCTATGCGCCCTAAGCAGACGCCCCACGACCGATTTTTCCTAACTTATAGAAATGGCAAATGCACAGTCCAGCCAGTTGGAATCCATACTTTTGGTAGTGTACCAGGCAAAATTGCGAACTATCTGCATTTGCCAGAACCATCACTTTATACGGGACGTTTTCGTCGAACGTCCGCCACTCTCTTTGCCAACGCAGGCGGCAGCAAGGAAAATTTAAAACGCCACGGAGGGTGGAAAAGCGACACGATTGCAGAGTCCTATGTGGAGGAATCTGTGCTCAATAAAACGAAAATCGCAAAGACGATTTTAGGTGAAGATCAAACTGACAACATAATTGTTACCAATGATAATTGTACCTACTGAAGATTTACAATGTATTAACATAGATAATAATCCTCAAACATTTTCAATTCAAACTCCTTCGACTTTAGGAATTAATTTTTATAATGCGTCAGGGTGTACGTTCACGTTTAATATAACAAATAATAAGTAGATTTGTTTTGTATTCGCTATTATTTATTGTTTACGTTGTCATAATAAAATGTGATAAGTTATAATATCTCCATTTTTTTTAATTATACATTTTTACGGTTGGCGATAAAATTTTGTATGCACCACGTCAGTAAAGTGTCTTTATCGCACTCGTCTGTTACTCGTCTCGCTCGCTTCGCTCGCTCGACTCATAATCTCAGACTCGTTCGATAAAGAATCACTTTACTGACTTGTTACATAAATAACTATTGTAAACCCATTTTGTCATCACCTCCTTGGATGGGAAGGCAACTACTCGCGTCCCATCTATTTATTAATTTCAATTGGTCGATCTTCTCCAACCATTTGAGCGCAGAAAGGTTTTCGTTTTCAGGGTTAAGTTCAGAAATACAATCGCTACGTACCGCAGAATGGCGACGCTCCCTGTCTTGTCAGCTTTTCTTACCAAAGATTCCAATTTTTCAATTCTTGACTCCTAGCTCTCAATGCTGTTTTTCGATCCTGATGTCGATCGGACTTGAGACATAGAATCGGATGAATTGCGTAACATGGTCGAAAGTATTCGCAAATGGCGGTTAACACTGGTAACTTCAGGTGACATGGTTGATGGCCCTTAACTCTTACCCCGGGCGAACGTATTCGGCCCTCGGATGGTCGTGGTCGTCCTCTAGGAGTATTGGAACTTATATCAGAACATATTCGGCTTATTGATCGAGATGAAAGACGTTTACGACTGTACCTTTCTTCCGACGAATTTCTTACTGGCGTAACTGACGATTGTTTTTGAGACAACGAAGCACTGGTTTTCTTACTTTTTCGGTAGCGTAGTTCCTTTTCAGAACAAGAGCTGCTGCTGGATTCCATTTCACTAGTATTCGATGAACTTCCCATATTAACGCACTTAGAACGTAACTTTTCCAACTTCGAGTACTAACACGTAACAAGATACTAACAGTGCACGAAAATCTTGCCCTGCATGTGAATTATAATCGACGTATCAAATAGCAACTCGAAACTAACCGGAACGAAACAGTTATCGACAAAAATGAATATTTATGAACATTAATTAACTAGACATGTATCTCCGCCAATGTCTAGAAAGAAACTGAATAATCCACCCAGGTGATGTGTTGCAAGAAGCTGGTGAATCAGCAGGTAACTACCATCTGGACTACGTGACGGTGCATTATATCCTAAATCTATTGAAAATATTAGAAGATTACATAAGAAGATTACATTTAAAACATAAACATGTAATATTTATTATTTTCATGAAGTAAGTAGCTTGTATCATCAGAGTAAAAAAAACACTCTGATGATGCAAGCTGCAAGGTCTTTCGAAACGTTAGTGAATATGGATGCACAAACAGCAAAACGGCCAAATCTGCCTAAGTATCCTCGTTCTCAAGATACTCAAACAACACGAGCCACCAAAGAGCATGGCCATCGCGCGGGTTTTTGCTCGACTTCACAAGGTGCAAGGCACATTAAGCCAGAAAATGCTAGGGGTTTATATACAAATACGACGAGGTCTAAGCCGAAATTCTATGTTAAGAAGAATAATTCGAATAACCGCGAAAGCCTCAAATAGTATATAAGTAAATATAAAATCAATAAGTACCTTGCAAAAACATTATTAATTTTAGGCATACGAAGATAATTATCGAAGCACACAATAAAATAAAAATTCAGCGTATTTCAAGATATTACGTTGTTAGCTACATACTATAGTATTTTACATTAAGCCAGGTAAAACAGTTTTTACTGGCGATAGGATTGGGATGAGTGGCAAGCCGTTAGGCGAGCCTGTCATATCCTTGAGCCAGTAAAAATAGTTACCTGGAGTGTATTGTTGAATATTTTATTTGTTCCTCACTTGTAAATAACTAGAAATTTACCGTTTATTCAAAATGTCAAACTGACAAGCAACTAAATTCATCAATATGACACATACTAAGGAAGACAACTCTGGCTTTGCACGCTATCATTTATCTTTTAGCACGCTTGTAAAATATAACTGGCTAGCCAGTTATGAAACATTTCAAAGTGAATACAGTGACTTGACAAATTGATGTTTACAAGTGAGGAACAAATAAATGTAATTTATTAAACTACTTTCATTTTTATCTAAACAAACTTGCACATGCATAACATAACTATTATATTGTACCTAATATTTCTGCCACAATGATAACGGTTAATACCTGTATTTCTAATTGTGCTCTTCCGTGTCATCAGGAGTTTTGAGAATCAAGATACAGAACCACCTTTTGTAATAAATTGTTCGCTATATTGTTGCTGTAAAAAATACTAAAATTGTGCGATAAGTCGGTATTAAATTTTTGCCTAACATTTGAGGGGGCATTTTTTGATAATTCAGAAACGATGTTTTGAAGAAAATTTAAAAGTTAAACCTTCTATGGTCTATCCTTCAAGCTCAAAAGCTCAACTATCAAACATTTCTCATCCAACTGACATTTTCTGTAGCAAAATAAGGTGGATTTTGACAATTAACTATTACGCTCTGCTTCATTGTGGCATTATCAGCACAGAATAATTGTATTGAAAAGTGAATCTCAATTTTAATCTTCTGAACAACCAATTTAGAAAATTGTACGATTCACATATTTTTCTCTCAATTATTGCGTAAGACAAATTATATGAATAAAATGTATGCTTTTTTACAACGAACACGATTGGATTTGATTTATGAGAAGTTATATATTAATACTTCTTAGTAAATAAGCATTTGTTATTATAACATTTCTTATAGCCAGCGGATCTAATTATTATTTTACTCGTCTAAAAGACGAAGTATTGTAATCGTGGAAAAATTACCTTCTGAGGTTTCTTCAGATCTTCACGTTACATAGCCCCTAGATCAGTGGTTTCCAAACGTTCTTCCTTTGCCTTATCCGTTCCGGACGTTGGCTACTATCATGGCTATCCGCGCTTTATTAGCTGCTGCGCGGAAAAATTCAATAGATGTTATTCCGAACCACTTTCTAAGGTTTGCGAGCCAGGAGATTCTGCTCCTTCCTGGCCCTCTTCGTCCTTCCACCTTTCCCTGTATTATAACCTGTAACAACCGGTATTTGTTGGAATTTCTCATTACATGTCCAAAGTATGCCATTTTTCGTTTTTTGATTTGTGACATAAGTTCAGGTTGACATTTCATCCTTCTGAGGACTTCTTGGTTGGTGATTCTATCGACCTAGGATATTCTTAGTACTCGCCGGTAAGTCCACATTTCGAAGGCTTGAATACGTTTTTCTGTGGCTTCTGAGAGCGTCCAAGCTTCTGCGCCGTATAACAATGTTGAGAAGACATAACACTTTATTATGCGTCGTTTAAGTTCCACGCTAAGATCTCTAGAGGAAAGAAGCGATCTCATTTTGATAAATACTGCCCTTGCCATTTCTATTCGGCGTTTGATCTCTCGAGAATGGTCCCATGTGTCATTAATATTACAACCAAGATACGTAAAGCTGTTAACCCTTTCAATATGTTCGTTGTTATATAGAAGTGTGCTTTGTTGGATTGTTGTCTTACTAATTATCATATATTTGGTTTTCCGAGTGTTAAGGTCTAACCCATATTCTTTACTTATATCGGTGACCCTATTGACGAGTTCTTGAAGCCCTTCTAGACTATCAGCTATCAGTACCGTATCATCGGCATACCTTATGTTGTTGACGATTTCCCCGTTTATAGTGACACCCTGCGTAACATCTTCCATCTTCCAAATGTTGTTGATATGCAATGCGTTTCACTTGAAATTAAGACACCTACGTATCTTTTTCATAAACATAATGATTTGAAATTGTAATGACTTGTAAAGTCCCTAAGTAAACTACCTATTTAGATTATTTCCGCCTTTGCATACCCACCTACTATGATCGATTAAATATGCAAATTTCCCAAAACTTACAGTAGTAATCAAGCAAGACTAAATTTTATTTCGAAATCTTTTTTAGCATCCTCAAAAACATCTGGACACGAGTTGTTGAAAACAGAAGAGTAAAAACAAAAATATTCTTTTTTTTCAAAATTTTTATTGGATTTTCAGTGCTTTTGAGCTATTAATAAGCTGAATTCTCTTTCAAAAATTATTCAAAAAAGTTACAACATAGCAAAAATCACGATTGTTACCGAGATATTTTTATGTCATCTACCTACCCATGAAAACAATGACAACGATTTTAAACGTCAAGTAGTGTCAAATTTTATAAGTAGGTATTCTGACCAAGCGGTGTTGAAATTGAAAGATATTTGCAGTTTTGGCAATGGTTTGAATAGTGAAAAATGAGCGATTTAAAATTAAAACACAGGAGCGTTATACAATTTTTGGCTAAAGCGGGAAATGGCCCAAAAATTGTCCATCCACGTATGGTGAGAATGCTCCAACTTATTGCCCAGTAAAATTCTGCTCGAAATGGTTTCGTTTGGGTTGAAAATATGTTGAAAATAAACCAAAATCTGGTAGACCTCTTGAGACAAGGACACAAGAAACAATAAAGTAAATTGAAGGTTTGGTGTTGACAGATTTTCCTCCTCACACCAGAACAAAAAATTGTCAGGCAAGAAATTTGCTAGGAAAATTTGAATGCTTTAAAACAAGACCGCGATTTCTTTCCGAAAATTATCATGGGCATGAAACCTGGGTGCATCACTGAGACCCTCCAACGAAACCAGAGTCCATGCAATGCGCGCATAAAGGGTCTTCACCTCCAAATAAAAGCTAAAACGCAGTGTTCAGCGGGGAAATTGATGGCAACGGTTTTCTGGGACTGCGAAAGGATTCTGATTGTTGAGGACATGACGAAGGACACTCATTTGCCGGTGCTGCCATTAAAAATCTTAAAGCTGCAATCCGAATGAAAGGACCTCAAAATGTTGCTGAATGACAATTATAGAGTGCATAAGACACAAAAAATTCAAGTTATCGAGGAATGTGGTTTCCGGAGTTGAGACATCCACCGTATAGTCCAGATCTAGCTCAGTGTGATTATTCTCTTTTCCCTAAGACGAAAAAAAATTTACGAGGACAGTGATTTTCTTCTGATGATGACCTAAAAACCATTATTAATGATTATTTTGAAGAGCTGCCGAAAGAATCTTTTATGGGGTTTCCTCAGAACTTCCCTCACAAGTGGAAGTCGTGACACTAAATATTTTGAAAAATCAAGGGCAACTAGGGATAGAAACATAGTAACGTTCCTAATACTACTGAAACAATAAAAGAAAACACTTAGTAACGCAAATTATATTAATTTGCAACTAAAAAAATTATTACAGACGGGATTGGAACGCTGCGCCTACGGAACGCATTTAAACGGGAATGTAGCAGGTAGCGGGCCGCGCACCCTTCGATCGCATTTTGCTAAGGAACTCTGCTGGATATAGTCTCGTAGCAACTGCATTACATTCAACAGCTTATTCTTTTCCATTTTTGTGTATTACCCTGTATCTGTTGGGTCTCATTTTTCTCAAGTGTAAAGCCTGCCCTATGTGCAAATTATTACGTTTATCTATTTCTCAGTTAACGCAAAAATTAACAAAATTTTATTTTTTTAAGGTGCTCAGGCACCTAGGGGTAAAATATCTTAATGTTCCTAATATTACTGAAACAATAAATGAAAACATTTGGTAATGCAAATTATATCAATTTGAAAATAAAAAAAGTATTGCAGACGAGAATCGAACTCAGTGTGATTTCAGCGCCTACGGAAAGCATTTAAACGGGAATAAAGCAGACCGCGAGCCGCTCACTCGTTGATCGCATCTTGCCACGAAGCTGCCTCATATCAGTGAGCACTGAGCAGCAACTGCATTACATTCAACAGCGTATTGTTGCTCATTTTTTACAACACTTACCCTGCATCTGTTGAGCCTCATTTTTGTCAAGTGTAAAGTCTGGCGTATGTGCAAATTATTACCCTTATCTATTTCTCAGTTAACGCAAAAATAAACAAAATTTTATTTTTTGCGGTGCTCACCCTGTATACAGGGTTATTCACGTAAGATGACGAGCCTGACCAGGTAAAAATGCAACCCAAAATACGATTTATAAAGCTAACTGGATCCCTATTGCATTCTTCGCTTGACACTGTTTATGTTGGTTGCACTGTAAGTCTATGTCAAATTCGACGTTAGCAGGTTATGTTTTGTCAGTTTGTGTCAAAACAGTGCTATGCTAATGCTATAGGGATCCAGTTAGCTTTATAAATCGTATTTTGGGTTGCATTTTTACCTGGTTAGGCTCATCATCTTACGTGTATATTTGTCAAGGTAGACATAATCTGCATGCAAAATATCGTCTTACTCCGACAAATAGTTTTTGAGTTATACCACCAACAGGCAGACAGACGAATTGAGAAAACCTGTTTGTCGTCATCTAGGAACCCTGAAACGTGAAGATCCGAAAAAATATCGGAAGGTAATTTTTAGCGATCACAATACTTCCTTCGTTTAATAGACGAAGGAAGTAATATATTTTTATTCCTCGCCGTCTTTTATATCAAGCCTAGGTAAATTACATAAAAATCTCCCCTCGTATATAAGAAAACAGTTAAAAATTCGATTTAAAAATGTTCTCCACCATGCTCAAAATGCCATTTATTACAAAAAATTGCTCAAAAGTCAAATGACATTTTTTTTAACTATAATATATGTCATGAATAAGATCCTGAAATCGAACTTTTTTTTATTTTTGTAGCAAACCTAATTATTTTACTATTGAAATGTATGTTCTAATGATTTCATATTTCATCCAAAATCCAAAATAATTTTTTACCACATTTTGTTTTGACCATATTTCGATTATAATTGCTTCAAAAAGGTATTGTTTTCATTTTTTTTGGAATGAAAATTCGTATCTGGAGGATTCTAAAAAGATTTTTAAATGAATATTGTGTACCTTGATCGCTAGATTAAGTTTCGGAAACTTCCCATTTTTAATTATTTACAGTGGCAGACTAGTATGCAGAGGCGGAAATATTCCAAATAGTTAGCTTAAGGAGTCTATAAAAACCACTAAAATGTGAAGTCATTATGCTTAAAAATATAGAAGATATACAGGTGCCTTCGTTTCAAGCAAAACATACTGTATATACGTTAAAATATTGTGGGCTGGCAGCTTTAAATTCCTCCATATTTAGCTACAAAGACTTCCTATCTGCACTTTCTAAAGATGCGTGATAGTGTCGCCACTATCAATTCCTTATCTATTTAGTGTTCATGATGGTGTAATATAAAAATGCAAGTTAATATTTGTTTTACGTACTATAGGTAAATGTACCTTATTCCTAAATACAAAATCGTTTAGAAAAGTGTCACTTTTCTGCATAGCAACACTTTTTTGCATAATAATGGCAAATCGTTTGTTGCATGGTAACACTTTTCTATGTGGCAACGCATAGTTTAATTTTGAAATGCACAATATTTAACATGATCTTTTAGATTTTATATTAAACTTTTTAAGCATTTCCCTGCAGTATTGAAAAATAGCATGTGCAACAAGTGAGAAAAGTGTTTTTCTGTGGGCGGTGCGTATTTAATCTCGGCTTTGCCTCAATTATTTAAAAGCTCGGGCTTTGTGCGAAAAAACTGCACTTTTCTCAACTTGTACAATATACTACTGGGTAATTTAGGCATTTCATTTTTTAATATGTTTCTTTTTTGCAGTAACTTATTATTGTTATAGGATCCCATTTTAATTAGTAAACACACCGATGGCGTATTTATGGAAGTGGAATCCATAGCGCAGTGGATTGAATCGGGTTTTAACTCCTTAATACGAGCTTGTGCAAATTGGACAGGTAAATATCAACAAGTCCTACAGAGAATTTATTACAGCTGTTTTTGAAAGGTTTCGAAAAATACAGCAACAAACTAAAAGCTCTCGGAGATAGAGTTGTGAGCCGAAGTATGAACGCAGCAAAGCCGAAGTTGGGGAGCTTTAAGGTTTTAAATCATGGAGACGCGTGGGTTAACAACTTCATGTTTTCATACACACCTGAAGGAAAACTAAAGGATTTTCGATTTGTAAGACTTAGGTAGTCTGTCGTACAGTTTAAACTTGAAATTAAAATATTTAGGTGGACTTCCAACTCATCATACATTCGAGCCCAGTTCTTGATTTGCATTTCTTCTGGGCTACCAGTACAACATTAGAAGTTAAAAGACGATATTTGGACTTGATTCTGGACCACTACTATGCCAGCCTTCTGTCGACGTTAACAAAACTGAAATATTCTCTGGAAAGAGTGCCAACGAAAAGACAGCTAAAGAAAGAATTTAATGACCGAGCATTTTACGGTAGGCTCGAATTGTTTGTTTAATAAAGTTGTATACATAGTATAAGATGCAAGTGTACATTATAAAATAGATTCTTTTAGGTTTGTTGGTTAGTGCTACTAACATGGCACTAATAAAAGCGCCTCCCCGAAAAGATGCTTCCTTTGACGATTTAATGGGAAATGATGATGAGCATGGTTTTCGTTATGACTGTTACAACAATGAACAATACAAAAAACATTTAGAATTTTTGCTGCCCTTTTATGATAGACTGGGAGCTCTAGATTTTTACTAAAAGATTAATTTTAGTTTTGTTAATGCCACTACCTATACCTAGACTCCCTATACCGATGGGGCCACAATTATATATAACAGCAATAAGATAACATGAACAAGAGGATAACAAGTATTGCTTGTGTAAGAAAGAGATAAACATAGTAACAAATATTCGAAAAAGCTTGACGCTTAATTTAATTATGACATTTGTCAACTAAACATGCCTACTAAAATATTTTTTTCGTATGGCCATCTCTTTCTTACTCAAGAATTCTATTTTGTTATTCATATTATCTCGTTGCTGTTATATATAATTATGGCCCCATCCGTATATTAGTTAGATACTAATACCCGTCGTCTGCGTTAATTGGTTATAAACAATCAACGCAGACGACGCTAATACCTATACCTAGAGTCCCTGTATATAGTAAATATAGTAAGATAAGAGTCGGGCAAACGCGGTTCAATTTTTGATTGGCTACGATCCACTGCGCATGCGCAGTAATCTAAAATGGAAATTTAAAGGATGGCTATGGGAATGACAATTAAATGACGTACGTAATATTGTTCGATTCGGCGACAAGACAAGTTTTTAGAGGTTATATGTTTACTACACGAAATTTTTACCAAGAAGTAAAGAAGACATACAGAGGAACGCAGCAAACACCATTTCTATTTTGTAAAGACAAGGAAGGAAAGCTGATTGGAGAAGAAAGAAGAATGGTAGAGAGGTGGAAGGAGTACTTCCAAGAATCTTTAGAGGTAGAACAAATGGACATCATTTCGGAAAAAGGAGGAAACAGCAACATAAATGAAGAAGATATCGACAGTCCTTCAAAGGAGGAAATTATACGGATTCTCAAGCAGATCAAAAACAGGAAAAGTGCGGGAGAAAATGGTATAAATGGAGAGCTGATAAAGTATGGAGGCAACGATCTGGAAAATAAGGTGATCCAATTAATACAAAATATATGGCAGAAAGAAAGTATGCCAGACGCATGGAAAAAGGGCATAATTATACCAATTCATAAAAAAGGAGAAAAAACCGACTGCAAAAATTACAGGGGTATTGTACTTTTAGACACCACCTATAAAGTATTAGCAACACTAATAAGAAATAAAATTCAAGAACATGCAGAAAAGGAGGTGGGCGAATATCAAGGAGGTTTTAGAAAAAACCGCTCTGTCACTGACCAAATTTTTACTTTAAAGGAGACACAAACGACTTGCTATGAGCATTCAGTAGATATACACGCTTGCTTTATAGATTTTAAACAAGCGTATGACACCGTTAAAAGAGATCAACTATGTAAGATAATGAGAGAATTACAGATACCTAGTAAATTAATACGACTGACAAAAATGACAATATCTAATACCTCCAACAGGGTCAGAGTAAATGGAACTCTTTCATCAAAATTCACAACAAGTAGAGGCTTAAGACAGGGTGACCCTCTCTCGACACTGCTGTTTAATATCGTCTTGGAGGGTATAATAAGAAATAGTGGTATAAATAGAGTAGGAACATTAATAACTAAAAGCCACCAGTGCTTAGCTTACGCCGACGATGTCACCATATTAGCGAGAAGCGTAAAGGAACTAGAAAAGACCGTGAGTAGCCTAGAAGAAAGTGCAAGAGCAGCCGGACTAGAAATCAATGAAAAGAAAAGTAAATATATGGTTATGACAAAGAAGAAAGAAAAACTAGCAGTGAATAGAGAAGTAATTTTTGAGTTAAGGGACGGAAGGGTGTTAAAGCTAGAAGAGGTAGATCAGTTCGTATATCTGGGGGTGCTAATAACAGCAGAAGGAAATGAAAACGCAGAAATACAAGCCAGGATAGTGAAAGGGGATAGAGCTGCAGGGGCCTTAAGTGAATTTTTAAAAAATAAACAAGTGTCGCGTAGTGCAAAAGTGCGGGTTTATAAAACAGTGCTACGGCCTATAGTGATGTACGGCGGGGAAACTTGGGTGATAAGCGAGGCAAATCAACATAAACTGCAAGTATGGGAAAGGAAGATATTAAGAAAGATTTATGGAGGCAAAAAGACTGACGAAGGATGGGAGCGTAGAGGAAACAGAGAAGTAGAGGAACTGTATGGTGAAGCATCAATAACACAGTTCATAAAAGCACAGCGAGTGAGATGGTTGGGGCACATAGAAAGATTGCCAGACGACAGAGTAACAAAACACGTACACAGAAATGTACTGCTAGATGATAGAAGAAGAGGGAGGCCACGTACCAGATGGATACGGCAAGTTTTGAAAGACCTGGAAGACAAAGGAGTGCAGAACTGGAAGACTATAGCAAAGGACCGAAAGATGTGGAAGAAAATCACACAGCGATGGGCCTGAAAGGCCTGTTAAAGCTTATATATATATATATATATATGTTTACTACACCACCAAAAAACCGCTCGTAAATTACTCAATCCGATCTATCTACTGCAAAATCAGCTGATCACCAATCGGTAAACGGTAGATACCTACCAGTGTAGTTTTCGTAAATGCATTAAGTTTACCATTTATTGACAATGTCAAACTGACAAGTAATTAAATTCATCAAAGTGACACATACTAAGGAAAACAACTCCGGCCTTGAACGCATCATTTATTTTTGGAACACTAATGGCGGATGACATTTGTGTTTGCCCGACTCTTATATAACTATATACAGGGACTCTACCTATACCCCGTTTACTCCATGTAATTCTGAGTAGGCATTGAATGTGAATCTAAAGTAACTAATGTCAAAATCGCAATAACATTTTGTAACTTCTGGAAAGTACTTCAGTTATAGAACACCAATTCGTGGAGTCCTGCTAGACAGGAGGGATCAGTTATATTATTTTCAACAACTTTAACTAGCTTGATGAATGAATAATGACAAATTGTCAAAGTTTGTTCACTGTGGTAATTTTTTGTTATCAAATGCCACTTACACTGTTCAAAAAATGCACATGCAAAGCCTGTCTAGAATCACAAATGAACTGAATGGAGCATGCATACACTCTGTTATTGTTTTAGGTGTAGTTCAAAAATAATTGACCACATGAAACACCTGTTAATAGTGTTGCTCGTACCATATTTTAAATATCAATTTATTTTTCGGCTTACATCATTCAGTTATTATTTGAATAAAAAGCAATAATGCTGATGATTTCAGAGGCTTTCACGGCCATTGTCATTAAGTAAAAAACGACTTCCGGGATTGCACCGTGTCATTATTGAGGTCGAAGAACACAACGTTTCGCCCACTCGACTTCAGTCGAGTTTCGCCTCTGACATGGTTTACACGTTGAATTACCATGCTCTTTTTGCTTGTTACCCCTGATGAAGCCCCTTACAAAAGTGGGAGAAACGTTGAGTTCTTCGACCTCAATAATGACACGGTCCAATCCCGGAATTCGTTTTTTACTTAATAATGCTGATGATTGTGAGCTTTATCAGCTATTAAAACTCATAGTTTGGTTTACTAGTTTCCTCTATTCACTTCTACTCAATGAATTTCATTGCACATATATTGCTTCCATTGCATTGCTGTCAAATGCTGTTGTGTACACTCCGTTCACTTCTTACTGTGGTATTCCCATGTGTATTGCTTTCATAATTCCTTACACCGGACTGTTCTCACCGCTTTATTTTCCCAATCGTAGTAAGTGGCCCTTTTTCTCACATTTGTCACTATATCTTTCTCTTTGATAGAAATTACAAATTGTATTCGGCTTTCAAACTCGCCACTTGCTATACAAGTTCTATTAACTACTTCCATACTTCTTTCACAGCTTACTTCGTATAATATAATGTATTATTTGAATTTTGTTAAATTTTAACATGTATTTCGCTGCGCTTCTTTTAGTATGTCTACTATTTTTAGAATATCATATTTGGCGTATATAAATATTTCTTAAACCATGCTAGATAAAAAAAATAGTTTATATGTAACTATGAACTCTATAAATTCTTACATCTCCAAAACACTCTGATTTACTCGGTGGTTCAAAGGAGACTGGTAATCTAGAATTATATTTTAACTGCCTCCAACCGTTACGTCTTTGAACGCCTTCTGCAATTTAACAACATAACCAATCCCGGAATTTAGTAGCTAGTGCGTATGTAAGATTGTGTAGTATTAAATAGAAATACATTGTTTTTTCTTTTTTAAAAAACATTTTGAAAGAGCTTTATCTACCGACACTACCCTTCATATACAGTATGTCCCCGGATTGGGTTACAAAGAGGAAAAAAAGTTTATTTCTAACTTCTCAAAAAAAAATAACTCGTTATAAAAAACCCTGCTTGTTCTCGAACTAAAAATGCACTTGCCAAAATTTAAATATCCCCTTTCGTATACGGGAGAGGTTCAAAAATATTAAAATGACTCAAGAATAAAGTACCCTTATTTTTCAAAATATACAATAATGTTAATTGGCAATTTTTGTTATGACATTTCTATTAAAAATTATAATTGCTTTGAATTGCTATTGATGTTTGGATCGCGTATTATTATTTTTTTTAAGATACCTGTGTTTTTGTTCACACAAATACCATGAGATAAGAAAAATGATTTTGAGCAGGCCTTGATATGTGTTATACGTTTGGCAGTACTGAAGTGTATTGTCAGTCTATGTCAAATTCGAGATTAGTAGGTTAGGTTTTGTTTGTTGTTTGACACAGACTGACGTAAAACTTAACCTACAAATCTCGAATTTGACATAGACTGACAATACACTTCAGTACTGCCAAACGTATAACACATATCAAGGCCTCCTCAGAATCATTTTGTTTATCTCATGGTATGAGTTTTTTAACATCAACTTCGGGTCACATACATTTCAGGTTAAGTGAACGAAACTGAAATTCGACAATACATTCTTATCATATCCGTCAATAAATTAACTTTTTGCACTCATGATTTCAAAATTCATATTTCCCGGTCATTCCCGATGCGCCGAAAATGACTTTTCCCGCACCGGGGTGTTTTTTACTTTCCCACAAAAACTATGGCAATTGTGTGTTCCAAGGGCGCTGTAAACGTCAACAAAAGCTAACAGGTGCTAGGATACGTATAAAAATTTAGTAATTTGTGCTGCCAACTCAGTAAAGTTGTAAAACACTATAGTTATTTGTTTCATTAGTACAAAAAATGCATGATTTCGGGACAAGTAAGACAGATCGCCGAACGACGCGCAGCGGAGTCCGGCGAGTCTTACGCGTCCCGAAAACGCATTTTTTGTGCGAATGAAACATACTATTTTTTCTCCAACTACTCATAAATTCGGTAATATGACTTATTATTTAGAATCAAACATTGTAGGTTATATTGTAGAACTGTCATGGCGCAAATAAACAATCACTATACCGGGAAATTAAACAACAACGACGGCGATTGCCGAATATTCACGAAGCGTTTGTGTTTTATTTAAAATTTACCATGCAAAACCCTATCTTGCGTCCATTTTTGTACTAGTGCAAATATGAATCGAAAAGTGTACAGTTGCCAAGGTAATTGGTGAACATCCCGAAATGACTTATTTTTTATACAAAATTATTCGACAATATAGCGTCTTATTCGTGTGGTTGGAGAAAAAATAATATTTTTTTAACTTTTTTAAATATTTTGAGTTATTCGTTACAAAAAACATTGTACCTACCTCTTTCGGGAAGAATTTTCCCGAATTCGCACTACATGCAGCACTCCCTTCGGCCGTGCTGCAAACAAAGTGCTCATTCGGGAAAATTAACTTCCCGAACTTGTTAGGTAAATAACTATTGAAGTATCGCGTTTGGTAATTCGCAGGGTAATGGAAGAATAAGAAAAACCTGTGAAAATTATTTTTTAGAGCAGGTGGCTGTGACTTTATATTTGACACCTACTTTTAATTCTGAGCAACTTTTTCAAATAACATTTTAGTCTATTTTGAAAAATTACGGTACTCTATTCTTGAGCCATTTTCATATTTTCGAACCTCCCCCGTATACGAATAGAGATATTTAAATTTTGGCAAGTGTATTTTTAATTTAAGAAGAAAAAGTAATTTTTTTTAGAAGTCAAAAATAAACTTTTTTTTTCCTTTTTGTAACCCAATCCTGGGACATACTGTTTGTAAGTTATTTTCTTATATCAGGGTGGTCCTTCAGTACGTTCCGAAAATTAATAATGTAATTCTTTGAACTATTTCATGAAGAAAAGTTTGTTTAAACCTTAGTTCTAAGCGGATTAGTTTCCAAAATATATCACCCTCCACCCAAAAATCCAAACATGCTAACAAACAGCATCAAGTCCCAATTTTCAGATGAAATGCAAAACTTTAAATTAAATTACGAAATTTTATTCAAACACTAAGTGTACAAAGCAAGTTGCTAAAAAATACAAATTGAAAAGCAGTTAAATTAGATAATAAAAAATCAAATGGCTGCTAAAAAATTACAATCAGCAGATGCTTCAGCTGTTCGAATAATTAATTTAACTTGATAGTTCTGTTAGAAAATAAATGACGAGAAACAATAAAGCTATGACATCAACAAAGCGCTTGTTTTTATTAAGCTGTTTTGCAGTTTTTATTAACATTATGATGTATCTCATTCCATCTGAAAACTGTGACATGAAACTAAACCATTTGCGCCCAAAATCCCAATACATTTTTCTGCAAGAAATAATACCTTAATTTTTTCAACGTACTTATGGGGCACCCTGTATAGTATGATTTAACAAATATTTATAATTCCAGGACTATATATACAAAAAATCGTATATGTATAGCGTTATTGGTTTAAGAATGTTATAATGTTTAAAACTAAGATATTTATCAATCCTAATGACACTATGGATTTTCGCAACAATCTACAAAAAAACATTAGTTTGCAAGTCAAAAACTAAATATTTTTGACTATTCAATTCATCTGTTATCTGTCAAAAAGTGACCAATGAAGATCCAGAATTTGACATTTCTTGACCAATCAAAAAAATATCAGCGGATATATCTTCTTAGAAGGTATTCAAGTGAATATTGTTCAACAAATGTGATTTTTATTAGAAATTAGTATATTATTATATCAGCGATTATGGCAGCCATGATAATATAATGGCCATAATCGGGAATATAATACGATATTTTATCTACTCCTATGCAATAGGAGTCTTGTGTTCATATTTACGAATTATGACATTTGTGACAGCTATTAACTTCAAGTCATTTAATAATAAGAATGAATTTTGTGATTGGCTACAACCTATTGAATAATAAAAATAGAATTGTCTGATTGGTTGCAACTTGCAAACTATTGAATAATGAAAATAGAATTTTATGATTGTCTGCAAACAGTGGATTATGAATCATAATTCATGGCCATTGTACAGTAGAAGTAGATAATAGTATATTATGTTATTAGGAGCAAAAGTTATATTTTATGTGGCGAGGCTGGACGGGTTATCTGCCGAGCTTGCGAGGCAGATAAGTACAGCCGAGCCACATAATAGCTATTTATGCAACAAGTGCTAAAAGTCGACTTTTATGCGCGAGACATGAAAATTATGAAACGAAGCCGAAGGCTGAGTTTCATAACATGTCTCGCGCATAATCGACTTTTAGCACGCGTTGCATACAATATTTTATCTACGACCTTAATTTTACCGTTATTAATCCATAAATATCGATTTAAGAAAGGTTCGCATCTGCGACGCTGCATCATAATGAATAGTAGCCTACGCCGCTGGCGATTGTTTGGCCACGCCCGTGCTGTCAAGGTCAGTTACGAAATGTAATTATTGATACTCCACATATGACTGTATTCATTACATAAAGCTTTAATTATTTCAAAAACGCTTTACCTGTAACGCAAGAAGCAACTAGAATAGCTTTACAACTTCACTTGCAGTTCGAAATTGTAGTTTTGAACCTCCCTTCACTTTTAGCACATGTGCTAAAAGTAAACAGCTGATTTCTTTAAACACGGTAAACTATAAACCGTCACTTTTAGTGAAACAAGCTAGCGCTAAAAGGCCTACTTTTAGTAGTGGTCGTAGATAAAGATACTTTTGCTCCGAATACCATATAGTATTTTATCTACTTCTACTGTACAATGACCATTAATTATGATTCATAATTCACAGGTTGCAGCCAATCATAAAATTCTATTTTCATTATTCAATAGTTTGCAAGTTGCAACCAATCAGAAAATTCAATTTTCATTATTCAATAGGTTGTAGCCAATCACAGAATTCATTCTTATTATTCAATGACTTTTGAAGTTAACAGCTGTCAAAATTTGGAAATATGAACACAAGTCTCCTATTGCATAGGAGTAGATAAAATATCGTATTATATTCGCGATTATGGCCATTATTCACTCAGATGACTTGCGCCACGCGCCTTCGGCTTGTGGTGCAAATGTCATCTTCGTGAATAATGGCTGTCATAATCGCTCATATAATAATATACTAATTTTCTTCAAACGTTTTTATAACAAATTATTTACAACTTTTGAACAAAATTCGAAGAAAATTACTTGATCTCGTCAGCGGCAGATAATATTATCTGCCGCTGACGAGCGGCAGATAAAGTTGTCAGCGGCAGATAATAACTTTATCTGCCGCTAACGAGCGGCAGATAAAGTCGTCAGCGGCAGATAATAACTTTATCTGCCGCTCGTCAGCGGCAGATAATCATATTTTACAATTAGGTTATTACATTATCATTCAGTTATATACAGCTATTATCTACATAACGTGTAACAATTCTATAATACCTACCTATTCACACAACATCAAAATTTGAAGGATGTTTCATTATTTATAGTGCTGCTGGATTATTAAACTTGTTTTTAAATATTTCATATTTGTCTAAATCAGGGATGAGCAACTAGCGGCCCGCGAGCCGCATGCAGCCCGCTACACTTTCTCGTGCGGCCCTTCAAAGATTTTTAGGCCAGGCGCTAGAGGTTTTTTTCGGGAAATAATTAGAGGAACGCTGCAAATGGCTTTAATCGCTTTATTTAAGGTCTGGAATGAACATATTAAGTTTTCCCCCTCGAAAGATCTGAGCGTTGGCCGCCATACTCGAAAAAAGGATCAAAATTGGAGTTTCTCGCCAATATCTGCTTTTTGTTCGTCTGACAGTGAAAATACCTATTATAAATATTAAATATAATTGAATTATCTGCAAAAAAGGTCTTTTATACTTTTGTGATAAAACTTATAGTTTGGAAGCAATAGCCGCGAGAAGTGTGGTACATTGTTAGAAATAAAATTTTCCAATAGGTCCACCAAAATTTTGTGTTGATATGAACATTTTAATTCACATAATACACATTGGTAGGTGTATACGTACATTGTGCAATTCATTTACTGATATTCCCGGCTAAAAGTGGTGGGGAGACTTCATTTTCGCCATTTGTGTTTGATAACGCCGATGTTAATATCAATACGATAGATGGATCCAATACCTTTCATGCAATGAGAGGACGTAACTCCCTACAGTTCTGTTTCTTCGGGTGCAGAAATTACAAGATTACAAGCGATTGCAAGTGCGCATGTTGTAGGACAGTTTGGAAATATTCCATTAATGTCTTTTCAAAAAACCGGAAAATCGGGACTGTCAAACATAAAAATAGAAGATCTAAATGAACAAAATCCAATCTCCAACGATGTACAGACAGTGCCTACTAATTTCCTATGGATTTATGGGAAGTGGAAAGATCTGCTCGATATTCTAGGATGGAATGGCATGATGGAACGAGTCACATCATTCGAAAGCTACTCAAAATCGCGTATATTGTGTCTTCCATTCGTCAATTGCCCTCCAAGCAACTGTGATACGATATAATACGGTGCTTCTCACCACAGCCAAAAAATGCAAATCCTTAAATTAAAGCTGCTGCTTCGTAACATTCGATCAGCCACTCTACATTAAGGGTAGAGATATAATAGCTTCCAGCAGTGCAAACTCCGACCTAAGCAACGTCATAGTCAGACTTAGGGGTTTCCATCTCTTAATGTCGTTTAAGGGGGCGATTGGATACATCATGGATGGAATTGGATTACAAGATTTATTCAGTGTCGTGTATGCAGCTGCATCCACTGAAAAATGTTAGGCGGCCATGCTTATTCGAGAGCTGTAAGAGCACATATATCTTACCTCACCTGGCTTTGGCAAAAATGATCTTATCTGCACTTCATTTAAACGTTGATGAAGAATCTGCACTACAGGAAGCCGTTTTGGATATCGAAGATTCTTCCTTTATAGATAAAATTGAAGCAGAACGTTTCAAAACCATTATAAGGAAATTCGAAGAAAAATTAAATGAATTTCAATCGAATGGAGCGACGGCAAAACTTTGGGTCCAATATTTTCATATGGTCACCATACTAAAACAGTTTATCCAAGCTGAGAGAAGTGGAGACTGGCATTTATACTTGCAATACATACAAAAAATGTTGCCATGTCTACACGGTAGTGGCCATTTTTTGTATGGCAAATCCTGCAACTATACCTTCAGGATATGTTTGGTTGTAAATCCAGATTCTCTTCATTGGATTAGGAACGATTTGCATCGAATGGGTTTTGTTATAATTAATATGTTCATTCTAGACCCTAAATAAAGCGATTAAATCATTTTCAGCTTTCCTCTAATTATTTCCCAAACACGTTCTTTTCTGGCCTCTAGCGCCTGGCCTATTTACAGTTTGACTTTAAAAATGCCTGCAGTGTCCCGCAGCCTCATTGTACCCTAGGCGTGTTAACTTAATTTTTGGAAATGATGCCGACATCATACCTAGATAGGCACTGATGCCATCATTTCCAAAAATTAAGCATCGGCATTTCTTGGTATGAAATGTTAAGCCGCGCCGGCGGTTTCGTTTGACGCTACACATACGAGGGATGCTCTGTTAATAGTTAGTAGCAGGCCATGGAAACTCAATTGGCTAGAAACAATTTGTTACAGTATCAAATGGACTTATCTACACTCACGGCTGTGTGAGTACCAAATAACTAGACAAGTCGGGGAAATGTGCACGCTCACCCTGAAAATCGTAAGAAACAGGCTAAAGGCCTTGGCTCAAATACACTCAGGGAGGGGGTCGGGGTCCTAAAACGAGACACCACAGGGCAACCGTGTTGAAGTATATATATATAGGGTGTTATCAAATAAATGGGCGCCACAAGATCCAAATCAGGAGACCCACGTTCAACCGGACCTTTAGGGTCAAACGGGGCGAAAAATACCCAAATAACTATTTCTGGAAGCCACAGTGCAGCGACAAACGCAACAACCTACCTGCAGCGCGCGTCCACTACGTCCGGGCCTCACCTTACATCGATTGTAACATAGTTACTCAGTCACCCTGTAAACAAACATGCACAAAACATTAAGGAAAACATCATAAGACGGTACAGTTAATACATCTATTAGGTCACTTCACATGACCAACTAACAGCTTACATGGTACCGACGTGGCCGGTACGTATGACAATCTGTACTAACCTACTTATGGAATACGCCCAGCTGGAAAGCGCTTTAACTAAAAATTACGACGCATACTGAGGTGTACACGAAGACAAAAATAGTTCTAGCTAATATATGACAAGTATATTACGCACGCGTGAGGTTCACACGTGGGTGTACCAGACGCGAGAATGCGAATTTAATTATAAATAACAAACAAGACGTCTCGCAACGGAGCACTGTAAGTACTGTATATGAGTTTATTGCCAGACAGACAAGAATGAATTTGATGCAACACAACCAAGACAGCTCGCATGCGAAGCCGTGTGCGACACTATATATGAATTGAATGTAAAACGAACACAAACAAGACAGCTTGCAAGGAAGCCGTGTACGACACCGTATATGAATTGAATGCAACAGAAGCAAGACATTTGCAGCAAAGCCGTCTACGGCACTATATATGAATTGAACGCAACACAAGCAAGACAGCTTGCAGCAAAGCCATGCACGGCACTATATATGAATTAGATGTAAAACAAACAGGTCAGCTTGTAGCAAAGCCATGTACGACACTGTATATGAACTGAATGCAACACAAGCAAGACAGCTCGCAGCGAAGCCGTGCACGACACTGTATATGAATTGAATGCAACACAAGCAAGACAGCTCGCAGCGAATTAGTATGCGACGCTAACGTTAATTTAGGCACATGCTAGCGAAACAGTTTATCGACACAATGTTGTTACCTGATTACTAGCTCGGCTTCGAAAACTGAAGGAATGCGCCGTCGTCCGTTACTGCAGTGGCTTGCGGAATGTTCCCCTATCCCCTATGCAACAAGCGTGGGTGTAAAGTGACTGCCCCCTTGGCGAAACATGGAAATGGGCAAAGCCGTTAATTGGATCACTCGGCGGTCAATCTCGTCGAAACTTTGACGAACAAACTTAAGCGAAACCCGCCTTCATACGGATGAATGAACCCAAACAGCAAGGTGAGGACACCAACAACGAAACACTCGTCACCTCCAAGCTAGCCCAGCACTGTCTGCACGAAACGAGAAGAGCCCCAAGAAGCTGCAACAGCACGGGAAGCGGCCGCCGGCCAAGAGGCACGGTGGCCGTCGGGGCCAAAACGCTCGCAGCGTCTCTCGAGGAACGCCGGCTCGAAACTAACTTCAATCGACGCGCTAAACCTTCCAGACAGACGCGTTCTTACGCGCCAAAAGAAACCAATGGGAAGCCATGGCCACGCGTCATAACGCAGCTGCCTCTGCTGGCGAGAAATAGACAGATGATTCAAACAAAATTCGGGAAGGTTTTCTCACTCGCTCTCACAGGCTAAATTTTAAATAAATTAAAAAACAGACGCTCTCACGATTGAAGGACACGCAGCTGCAGAAGCGGGACCAAGAGCCACGTGCGGGCTAAAATTTTGCGTGATGCGGAAAGCTGTCGTAAAAAGATGCTATAATGCTCAAACGGGTCAGAAATACAGGCGGACTCGCCAATTATGTACCAAAACTGTTCTAAAGGTTTGTTTAATTATCGGAATTAAGGAAAGATAGAAAATGGCCTGACAAATTGCAAAAATTGAATATCGCATTAATTGACATTCGTTACCCACAATTGAAAAACATTCCGACTTCCTTGTGAAACGTAGTTAATTTTGTAAGTTAAGTAGTTGTGCATTTTTAATTCAGTTAAAATGAGCATTCCGCGAACTGCCTTTAGAGCTATGATTTTCTATTACCATAAAAGTCAGTTAGGATACCAGCAAAGCCATGAAAATTTGATAGCAGGTTTTGGCGATGCTGCCCCTTCATTATCCGCTGTTAGTCATTGGTTCCGCGAATTTCGACGAGGGCGAGAGCTGCTAGAAGACGAAGCAAGACCTGAAAGACCTGCGAAAGCTGCCTGTTCAGAAAATGTTGATCTTGTGGCAAGCTTGATTCGGTCCAATCGAAATATTACTTATAGAGAGATTTAGGAGGAAGTGAAGATTGGATCCTCGGCGCTGAATACCATTTTGCATAAACATCTTGGGATAAGAAAGCTAGCAAACCGTTGGATACCGTATTTGCTCTCAGAAAGTCAGAAACAGGATCGAGCAGATTGGTGTAAATTTATGTTGCAAACATTTGACGGAGGAGCTTCCAAGCAAGTGACATACATTGTAACAGGTGACGAATCTTGGGTATACAGTTACGACCCTGAAACTAAACAGCAGTCTAGTGTTTGGGTATTCGAAGATAAAGACTTGCTCACAAAAGTAATTCGTGGCAGAAGCGTCAATAAGAAAATGATTGCTGTTTGTTTTCGCCGAAGTGGTCCTGTTGCTGTTATTCCACTTGAAGATCGCAGAACTGTTAATTCTGAATGGTACTGCGAAGTGGCTTTACCACAGATGTTTGGAAAATTATAGACAGGTCGCCAAAGGACCGGTTTGCGTAACATTTTAATCCACCATGACAACGCATCCTTCCACACTGTTGCCAGAACATTGGATTTTTTTAAAGATTCGGAAGTTTAATTGGTAACTCATCCTCCGTATGGGATCTGGCGCTGTACGACTTTTTTTGTTTCCAACTGTTAAAAAAATAATGCGAGGTAAAAGATTTTCCAGCGCAGATGCAGCAGTTACAGAATTTCAAAGAATTTTTGAGGACCTTTCAGAAAATGAATTTTCCGAAAGTTTTAAAAAGTGATTTCAAATAATGCACAAGTGTATTAGTCTGAATGGAGAATATTTTGAAAAAATAGAGATTTTTTGTTAAAAAATGCAACGGTCTTTTAATAACCAACAATTTTCAGCGCAACCCTCGTATGTGCCGCAAACGCTGCATCGGCAAGCTGCGTAAAGTGAAAGCTCAAAGGGTATTTCAACTCCTTCAGAAACCCGAAAATATGCCCAGCATTTACAAAATTAATAATGGAATTTGAATGACGATTTCAAATATTTAGATCAGAAAAAAAACGTGCTTAGCTTTAACATTTTTCTTCACCATTTAATATAGAAGTGGAAACAGTTCCGGATGAGTTACACAAATAGAATTAATATATTTACAAAACGACACGGATTTAAGAAATAAGTTTCAAAATGTTGACATACGTAATTTCTATCAAAATTACATGAATTTAGGTGCACATGCAAAGCAAATAATGATACTTTTTGGATGCATCTATGTTTGCGAACAATTATTTTCCGCAATGAAAATAATTAAAAGCGATCACTGTTCGAGATTAAATGATGCACGGTTAGAAAACTGCGTGCGGGTTGCTGTGTCGTCTATATCTGCAAATATAGACCAATTGATGGCAAAGGAGCAATGTCAAATTTCTCAATAAATAATCTTTTTCTACATATATCTTTCGCCGTTTTTTTAATGGTATCTCTATTACTGAGTGTTTTATTTATGTAATTTTTTATACTACAGTACATTCAAATTCAAGATAGAGCAATATATGCAACCCAAGTTACAAATATCAGCAGTAAGCTGATTAGTAGTATGATTTTATTAAAATTTAGATCAGAGAAATATGGCCTTGTTGTTGTCTTTATGAATGTCACAATCAATGTATCGCGTATTTAATATGAATCTTTGCTTAAGGAGGCCATTTGCAACATTTTTTGTGGGTAAATTTATTATCAGATCACATTCAGTAGATTTCTTTTAGGTAGACATCGCACAATTTTCCAATTTCAAGCTTTGCGAATTTTACATAAACTATAACCTCTGTATTATACTACGGACATCCCATGATCTACATTTTAATAAAATCAAATTATTAATCAACTGACTGCTGATATTTGTAACTTGGGTTGCATATTTTGCTCTGTCTTGAATTTGAATGAACTATAGGCAAAGAGCATTATATGCTCTTTGCCATAGGTTTATTTTGTTAAGAGATAATTTGAGTTCATTTGTATTATCATAAGTTTCTTACATACGCCCCGCACAACATTTTTAAATTTGTAACAGGCCTGGAATTGAGGTTAGGAGTATCAAACATAGAAAAATTTAGTCTGTTTATTTGTTGAATATATCAATAAATAGGTTAAAATATTGACAAAATGCATATAGGGTGTGAAGAGCAAGTGATCTTAATAGACACAAATAAAGATTTTGAAAAGAAAATAGCAGGAATATGATAAAATAGGATGTTAGTGGAATGCTGAATTTGTGAGGTTAGGTGGCAAAATTAACTGCTTTAAATGTGGCCATACTGTTGAAGAGGGGCACATAGGAAAGAAATGTTTTTTGTGTGATTACTGTAAAAAAACAATATGTGAGAAGTGTTCAAAGAAAATATTTATAGAAACTGAAATTAGGTCATTGCAATTGAAAACGGAGAGAGTCGTAAGCTATCTGTGTCGAGTGTACAGATGGTGTTCTGGGAGATAAAAAGAAGTTTGGGGAAAGACTTGATATAGCTATAGAAAGAATTACAAGTAAGGTGATAAATAGTATAAAGAATGAGTTAAGTAAGGTGATGGACGAAAAGTTGAGAGAAGTTCAAGCTAAACTGAATGGTTTTTCTAAAATAAAACAGTATAGTAGATGAAATTGCAGAGGAAGTTGCTATTATTAAGACAAAAGTTGCGGAGAAGCAGCATATGAAGGTAAAGGACAGTTATGCGGATAGATTGAAGAATGGAGAAGCACAAACCCTGGTGATACGACCGAAAGGGAAAGGCGGGCAAAATGGGGCAACGACCAAAGACGAGGTGAAGACAGTGGTGGATCCATGTAAATTGGGAATAGGGGTGGTAAAATTAAGAGGTAGTTATTAGAGATGGTGGAGTAGCGGTGCGTTGTGAGAGTGATGAAGATAGACAGACACTAAAGAATGAGGTGGAAAGAAAACTGGGTCAAAAATACGATGTCAAAGAACTGACAAAATGGAAGCCAAGGTTGAAGGTGGTCGGAATTGAGGAAGAATTATCTACGGAGGAGCTGAAACAGTGCTTAATCAAGCAGAACTCGTATATCAGCAGTGACAGTGATTTGGAAATCAAGGTTGTTAAAAAGGCAAAAAATGGATTTATGGCTGTATTGGAGGTAGACGCTGAATTGTTCCAAAAGATAATGGACCGAAGAAAACTGAAAATAGGGTGGAATGTTTGTGCAGTTTTTGACTACGTAGATATTGTGCAGTGTTTTAAGTGTTTGGGTTACAACCATAAGGCGGTTGATTGTAGGAAGGTAGGAACGTAAGCAGGGATAGACAAGTATGCTCGAGATGTGGAGGAGAAGAACATAAAAAGAATGATTGCAGCAGTGAGGTAATGAAATGTATAAATTGTATAAGGGCCAATGAAAAACTAGGTTTGAAACTAGACGTGGGGCACAGAGCATTTGCCAGGGAGTGTGCTGTACTAATTCGACAGCTTGAAAGAAGAAGGGAGAGAATAGAATATAAAATGTGATTAGCGCGAAATAATAAGGAAGAGAAAAGAAATATTTATATGTTTAATGCACAGAGTGTAACCGCGCATCATGACGAGATTTTGTATTTTGTTGAGACTTACAAACCATCAATATTAGTGCTAAGCGAGACTCATTTAACAAAGGATATTCAAGACAGTGAAATCAAAATAATTAACTATAGCGAAATTAGAGTAGACTCGGATAGCAGATTTACAGGGGGAGTGCTCATTTATGTTAGTTCTTGTTTGAGGTAGCAAATTGTGGTGACACATGCAGTATATGAAAATTACTGGATAATTGTTTTGAAAAAAAGTGGCATGGGAACGATTCGTTAGTGGTTACGGTGTACCGTTCGTCGAGCTCTTCGAAGGCTCTGTTTCTGAATTTCTTTGAGGAACTTGATGAGAGGCTGATTATGACAGGTTTGAGAGTGGTAATTCTAGGAGATTATAATACAGGCTGGAGATCTAGCCAAGAAACATACACAAAGAGACTGAAAAAGTGGGTGGCGGAAGCAGGTATGGTGCAGATTGTTAATGACTATACTCACATACTGAAAGACAGCAGAACAATGATAGATTTGGTTGTGACTAATGTTGGAAAACTGTCGGTTAGTATAATGGATGAACCTGGGTATGCGAAGCACAAAACTATCAGATTAGGTAGTGAACTGGCGGTCAAAAAAAACATGTCAAAAAGATAGTTAGAAAACTGGTATTTTGTGAAGAGGCAGCAAAAGAGGCTTTTTCTAATATACAGTGGAAATATAATAAAAAAGAGATCAATGAAAAACTCGATGATGTTATGGAGAGAATTGAAAGGGTGAGAAATGTGATTATGCCAGAAAAAGAGGTGGTGCTAAGGGATAGTAGTTGCTGGTTTAATGATTAAATAAAAGAGGCAATAAATAACAGAAATCAGGCTTATAAACGTTGTTCTCTAACAAATTCACAAGTTGATTGGGAGGAGTACAGAAGAAGGAGGAATGTAACAGTACAGTTGATAAGGAGAGAAAAACGGAAATATTATGAGACAAAAATTGATGGAAACAAATATAATACAAAAAATATGTGGAAAACATTGAGGAAGATAACATGTAAAAGTATAAATGATACTATTGGCGTGGTGAAATTTGGTGGGGTAGTTTATGATGAAGCTGCAGTGATTGCTGAAAAATTCAATGACAACTTTATAGACAGTATAGAAGAAATTGTGGGTACAATAAGGCAGACTGGATGTCAGACTGTATTGTCTTTGAGGGGTTGTAAATTGGATGATTTCAGAATGATAGAAGAGGAAGAACTGAGAAAAATTGTATTTAGTTTATCCAATAAGAGCAGTCCAGATGCAATAACAGTCGCATTTATCAAAAATTACTGGGAAGAATTAAAGAATCCATTAGGCTGAAAATACACGAAGCGGTTCACGCCGAGTCGGCAGCCGACTCTGCCCATGATTCTATGTATTTAAAGCGAACAAAACACGCTGCGTCATGTAGCGCGTACGCCGACCGTACGCTCATCCAGAACAAGTGCCGAGCGCGGTTTTCTTATCGCTTCGAGCGTACCCTCAAGTCTGTGCTATCTTATGACTGTACACACGACAAGCTGTTTCAAAGCGATGAGTATCAGGCGCCGTTGTCAAATATCTTTGTCATATATGAACATATTTTACTTAGATGAGTAGTATCTGACTGATCATTTGTTTTGAAGGCTATATATGTACTAATTTAATTTTAGTGGTAAATATGTGTTCCAATATCAAAACCGAAAAATTAATAATGGAAATCCAGGCAAGATCAGCATACAGCATGTTGATTATGCAAGTAAAATAAAACGAAAACGAATCCATTGTCTTCAGTAGGAATACTGGCAACATGTCATCGTTATGTTTATAGCGGCGACTTTTTAGTCGACTCGTGTGTTTTATCGCAGGCGGCTGCCGACTCGACGTGAACCGCTTCGTGTGTTTTCAGCCTTAATCCACATTATTAATTCGTCGATAGAAGAACGTAAAGTTCCGGAAAAATTAAAGGTATCAGTGGTGATACCAATACAGAAGGTGGCCAAAACAACACTTTGTGAGGAGTTCAGACTTGTGAATACACTGCCAGCTCTTGAAAAGATTTTAGAGAAAGTAATTTATGGACAGATAGAAAAATATGTCAGAGAAAATAATATCTTATCCAAATTTCAATCTGGATTTAGAGAAAAGTACAGTTGTGAAACTGCCTTGCAGTGTGTAATTGCAGAATAGAAGGAGTATAGGGACAAGGGGCCTTCGGTGGTGGTGGTATTTCTGGACTTGAAAAGAGCATTCGAGACGGTAGATGAGGAAGGTTAATTGATAAACTATCGGCTTATGGAATAGGAAGAAACTGCATAGAATGGATTAGGAGAGGTCAAGATAGGAGTTCCGCAGGAAAGTGTTTTGGGGCCTTTATTGTTCACTCTTTACATAAACGATATGGAAGAGCACTTGCAAAAGTGTAAATATCATTGTTTTGTGGACGATACTATTATTTATTTAGAAGGTAACAATGTGCATGAACTAATTGACACTGTCAGTGAGGAAATGGAAACTTTGAATGAGTGGTTTTCTATGAATAAACTGAAATTAAATGTTAGTAAAACAAAAGCTATGTGTGTCAGTAGTGAAGGCGATTACAGACATGTGGTGGACAATCAACAATTTGTTAAAATTAAGGACATAAATGTACAGTTTGTAGAAGTGCTGAAGTATCTGAGAGTAATGGTGGATTATAAACTTAGTTTCAACGATCATATCGAGTATAGGTATATCTAGGAAGATAGGGAAGAGGTTAGGTGTGATATATTGTAATGCAATGTTGTAACGGCTCCACTATCTGGTGCCTGTTTGTAAATTTATCTATTTGTATAAAAAAATATAAGTTAAAATGTACGGGCAAAGATCCTAGTACACACACAATTCTCGGTTTTTATTTTTTTATTGCTGTGCTCAAACTTTGCCTGTCATTAAATTAAGGCTGGTTAAAATGAACTGTACTAATTAATCGCACAAATAAAATAGTTGAACGCCCCTCTCTCTATTTTATTTAACTGCAATACTGATTACGCTAGCTCTCGGCACACAAGATTTCTTTATCTCATGAGTTGGGTTCATAAATGGACGATAATCTCACATTTTAGGTTATTTGTCTCAATGTAGCTCGTTTGCTCGTTATTAGTAGGTAAAATTTACAATCTCGTAAATTGACAGATGGAACACAAAATGGTTGTTTTCGTACAGCATGAAATTGAACGTTTAAAATCGTGAACTACTGTGAAAACGCGTCAGGTAAATTATTTGAATATTCCCGCTTGGCAGCTATTAAAACATCGCCTTGATTGTATTTTTAGGATGACGTCACACCTCCCCTTCGTTGTTTTGATGCACGCCGCTCTTTCAACTGTTTCTGGTCGATTTCGCTCCAAAACCTGGTGACGCCGTTCGATTTTTGACAACCACGAAGTAATTGGCCTATTGGAAACACGCTGGCCCTCTTCGGCAAGGTTTAATCTTGGGTTTAAGTCGTTTTTCCGAGCGCTCACACTTCAATTTTAGGCACTCCTACCTTTCGAAGTTCACTTCATTGCTGCTATCAGGTGACGCTCCTGATGTTTCCTGCTGGAGACTAGTGCTTACAATACCGGGCCAAAATCTTAATACCGGCATTCAGTATTCAAAATTTTTAATACCGGCATACCGGTATTAACACCGGTATTACTATTAGAAAATTTAGTTATTAGATTTTTACCTAGTAGTTATGACATATTTAAAAATAATATCAACAAAAACGAATAAAAATGTATTTTTAATATTAATATTGACTACAAAATGAAATCCATTACCTTAATATTTTTTGTTTATAAGTAGATAAATAAATAAAGTAGATGAAAATATAACAAATAATAAATTCTATAAATATAACAACATTAGTTTTTTATGTGTAACTAATAAACCAAAAAATAAATAAATTAAAATTCTTGACAAATATTAATTTCCTTTACTAAAATCTCAAAAGCTTTGGAGTAGGAAGTCTGAACTGCCATGTATTCTGGGAGCTGTTTACGTTTCTATTGATATAGACCTGTTTTACACATATTATGTGTTATTTTGATGATCCTTTTTTAGAACGTTTTTGATTTTTGATTTATTGGACCCATAATGAGACATATTTCATCTTTAAATGTAGTAAATATTTTTATAAAATGTAATTTTTATAGGAAAATGTTAATACCGAAATACCGGTATTTTCTACATCAATACCGGTTTTCAAATCGGACATAATTCGTCCGGGATCCCGGTATTCGGGATCCCAGAATCCGGGTATTGTACGCTCTACTGGAGTCGTTCCCCTGGATGCAGATGACGACGGCGACGCTCTTGCAGACCTAGGTGTTCCCAATTGCTGACCTCTTGCTTCCGATGCTTCCTTGGGCCGGAAACGATGTTGGAAAATTTTCAACTAAACGGCTCCCGATGTCCACTCCAGGAGGATATTGGAAATTTATATTTTTATGCTGCGGAACCTCTCACAAACATTCGTACATAAACACGGACACTTGGGCAATAAAATGCAATACTTTTGATGTGGTAAAATAACTGTTTATTGCTTAAAAAAACATCTATTAAAATGGAGGCACACATTCAACCATATATTTATACTACTATATTGCTAGTAGGGCCTGGGAACGCGCGAAAACATTACGGCGCCGACATAATCTCAGTCGTACTACGCATCTCGTGCGCATGCCTGAGAATTAGAACTCCGCCTTTAGAATCGAATTTTTAACTTGACCGTGAGGTTCACTTCCCCACCGCGTGGACGACGTGCATGCGCACAGCTCACCAAATACATCGAAGAGTTGGTTGTCTGTCTCACGTACGCTGTGACCTAGCAATATAGTAGTTTAAATATATGCATTCAACGACCTTTCAATTTAATTTATTCAATTGTTCTCCTCTTTTAATGACAAAAAAAGCATCATGTTGCTTAAGCCGCGTACACATTAATAAATATTTACGTTGTGCGGTGTATTTCAAAATGTAGCGCACTTATTTGCGGCGCAAATTTAATGCAGGTGCATCATTTTTCAACGCACAAATGTGTGTTGTGCGTTGTGTGCCGGCGATCCGCCTGTTTGTCGATTTGCAGCGCGGTGCATTATGCATTCTCTTATTATTAGAGTGTTTTATCTTTACAACATTTGTGGAAATAAAGGGTAATAATAGAAGATGGAATGTCATCCAGTAACGTTTTTATTTCTTATTATTGAGTTTATTTTTATTTTTTCAAATAAAATGGTGCATTATAATAAATGCCGTAGAATTATTTTTTACTAATAATAAATAATAAGGTATGGTATGAAAATGGAATGGTGGACGTAGGCAAGTGTTGAAGTGTTGAAGGTGTCGAAGTATAAAAGTGGAATTAAAGTGATTCAAATAGTGCAAAAACAGTAAAGTGGGAATAAATGCTAATGAAGGAACGGTGAGCGACGAATAAATGAGAAAAACAACTCGGAAAAACTCAGATAAGGGCGTAAAAGGATAAATGAAGTGTGCTTACCAGTTACTATAAAGACGATAACCGCGTGCAGTGTGCAGTGACGCCTCGCGTAATTAAGGGTGTCTTTCGCGTGTAGCGACGCTTCGGGTATCTAATAAAGGTGGCAATCGCGTACACTGCCGCGCGGTCACAGCTGTGTGCTTTCCCGGGCTGTCTTATCGCAGCGCGCAGCATAAATAAATAAACAAAGCGCCTCGCGTATACAAAAAGGCGGCAATCGTGTATACCGCCACGCGAACATAAAGGTCACAACCGCGCGCGATCCCGGACTTACTGATCACAGCGCGCAACGTAAATAAATAAACAAAGAAACACATCACTGAATAGCCATAAATTAGGAGAAATTCACGGAAACCAGACAAAATGGACGAGAAACTAGACGTAATTACAAATATGCTTGAAAGCATACAGATCCAACTAACAAATATCAACACGAAAATGGACGTAACAGAACAGAAATTACTAGAAATGAAAAAAGAAAATGAGACATTGAAAGGAGTAATTAACACGCAAGAAAAAAGAATCGAAATCTTAGAAAAGGAGGCGAAGAAAAGGAATTTAATCTGAAACGGAATTAAAGACGAAGATAAGGAAAGTTATGATAAGTTAAACACAAAAGTGTCGGAAATGATAAAAATTGTGCAAGAAGATATAGATGTGGCTTCATAAATAGACTACATGAAAAGACTTGGCAACTACAAGAATAACAACAGACCGGTATTAATTGCGTTCACAACGTGGAAAAAAAAGATGGAAATATTGAAGCAAACTAAAAAATTACGGGGTACTGAATATTGGATAAAAGAGGACTATACAAAAAAAGTACAAGAAGAAAGGAAAAGATTATTCCATCACCTATCAATTGCTAAAGAAAACGGTTGCAGAGCGGCAATAAAGTATAATAAACTGGTGGTAAATGATGTGGAATATACACTAGACCAATTAGAAGAAAGTCAACTGGAAGCAGAAGAAACAGAAGAAAGTACAAACAGAAAGAGAAAAGAAAAAGACAGAACCCCGGAAGGATCGGACAGTATCGGAAATAAGAAACACAACACTGGATATAAAGCTGGGACTAAGGCTGACCACAAACATAAAACGGTCTGGACAGAAAGCTTACTAGCAGGCTTCCGTCCACCCCCAGAACAGGAGCAAACAATGGGAAAGGAACAATAGCAACTAAATAAAAAAGTAAGCCGAAACACGCAAACGCAGACCACAGCAATGAAACAGGACAATGAAAATGATACTACAAAAAGAGTAAAACCAAGAAGAAGAACAGGCGGGACACAGAAAAAGAAGGATAAAATTAAGTGCGGAACATGGAATATCAGAACAATGTTGGCCCCGGGAAAAATGAACGAAGTAGCAAATGAAATTATGAGATATGGGATAGATATTGCCGCAATACAGGAAATACGTTGGAAAGGACAAGGAACAATACAGAAAAACGAATACAGCATATGGTTCAGTGGTGAAGAAAGACAAGGTCAACAAGGAACAGCTTTTATTGTTGCAAATAGAATAAAAAAAAATTTAATACACTTCAATCCAATAAACGGAAGACTCTGTACTCTTAAGAATTCATGGAAAATTTGCAAATATCACTTTAATAAATGCATACGCCCCCACAGAAAGTGCAGATGGGAACATAAAGGAAAACTTCTACGAAGAATTGCAACAAGAATGTGAACGGGTCCCAAGAAATGACACACTAATTTTGCTGGGAGACTTTAACGCCAAAATTGGAAAGGAAGACTATGTGAAGGAGATTGCGGTAAAACATACAATTCATGACAGCACTAACGATAACGGCAAAAGGTTATGCCAACTAGCAGCAGCGACCGATCTTATAATCAGCAGTACCAAGTTCAAACACAAAAAGGTGCACAAAGTTACATGGACGGCACCAGGAGGGCACAGTGAAAATCAGATAGATCATATACTAATTAAAAGAAAGAGAGCAACAACAATCCAAGATGTAAGATCCTTTAGAGGGACAAACTGCGATTCAGACCACTACCTGGTTCAAGCTATTGTTAAACAAAAGATAGCAAACGTAAATAACAAAAATACTAAAATGCACAGAAATTGGGATGTCCAAAGAATTACTACAACAAAGGACTCAAAGCAGTATAGGACCTCAATGGAAAAGATAATGCAGGAGAAACATGAGAGAGAGAATTTAGAAGAAGAATGGGAAGCAATAAAAGCAAGTATCAGGAGTGTGGCAGAAAAAGAAATCGGCTACAAAACAAAGAAAGAGAAACGAGAGTGGTTTGATAAAGAATGCAAAGATCAAATTAAAAAGAAAATCGAAGCAAGGGTGGAATGGATAAATAAACAAACACCAGAAACAAGAGAAAACTACAGAGAAACTAGAAATAACGTAGCAAAATTATGTAGAAGAAAAAAGCGTGAATGGACGAACAATAGACTAGAAGAGATCGAGCAGCTCGGCAGCTGCAACAAGACGCGGAAATTATATCAAAAAATTAAAAAACACTCGTTGAAGAAGACACAACTAACTATACAAGGATGTAACAGCAAAGAAGGAGTATACCTACACAAAAAAGAAGACATACTACAAAGATGGCAAGATCACTTTAAGACTGCAACTGAAAACCAGGAAATGAAGGAAACGGTCAGCCAGGAAGAAGCGGAATTGGAAGAGGAAGAAATACAAAACCCAACATATGAAGAAATGGATAAAATAATATATAACATGAAGAATCAAAAAGCACCAGGTCAGGACAATTTAACAATTGAATTGATTAAATATGGGGGAGAAAATCTGAAAAAATAATATTTCAACTCATAACAAAAATTTGGAACACCGAAAGAATGCCGGAAGAGTGGAAAACTGGAATAGTGATACCAATACACAAAAAAGGCAATAAAGCTGAGTGTAACAACTATAGGGGCATAATTTGCTAAATGTAGTGTATAAAGTGCTATCCAGCCTCATACTAAAAAGAATGGAAAACTACTCCGAAAAAATAATAGGCGACTATCAAAATGGGTTTCGACCAAACAGATCTACAATCGATGGTATACATATAATAAGACAACTACTAGAAAAAAGTAAAGAATTTGACGTCGAGCTACATCTGCTATTCATAGATTTTCGTCAAGCATTTGACACAATCAAGAGAAACAGAATGTATGCAGAGCTAACACATCTAGGTGTACCATACAAGATAGTGAAGCTAGTAAAAATGACTATGGAAGACTCTCATGCATATATAAAAACCAACGTAGGCCTAACGAACAGAGTAGATATTAGTACAGGAGTACGCCAAGGGGATGCGCTATCACCAGTCCTATTTAACCTAACGCTAGAAGCGATAATACGAAAAACCAAGGCACAGGGATTAATAAACATTCATTTTACTCAGATGTGTGCATATGCAGACGATGTGGTGATTTATTAGCAGGAGCAAAAAGGACTTAATACAAACATTTCAAGAAATGGAGATAGCAGCGGAAAAGATGGGATTAGTCGTAAACAGTGAACAAACGAAATACATGAGAAAGACAAACAAAGATTTACAACGAACAAAAATACAAATAGCAGGATATGAATTTGAAGAAGTGGAGAAATTTACATATCTAGGATCACTAATAGATATCAATAACAACACAAACACAGAAATAACAAACAGAATACAAGCAGCACATAGATGCTATTACTCCAACAAACGAGTCTTATTAAACAACATCTTAAGCATGAAGACAAAGCTGCGAATTTATAACAGTCTAGTACGACCAGTGATGACATATGGCGCAGAGACATGGAAAATGACAGAGAAAGATGAAGAACAACTTAGAGTAAACGAGAGGAAAATACTTAGACAAATAATGGGTCCAATCATAGATGAAAATGATCATATTTGAAGCAGAATGAATCATGAGATATACAAGGAGACAAAGGGGGAAGATGTAGTAAAATTTATTAAGGCGCAAAGAATAAGGTGGTTAGGGCATGTGTTCAGAATGGAGAAGGGGAGAGCACCAAGAGTAATAACTAAATGGAGTCCAGACAACAAGAGAAGAAGAGGAAGACCAGACCTTCGCTAGATGGACGATGTAAGCAAGGACCTGCAAACCATGGGTATTGCAAACTGGAAGACAAAAATACACGACAGAAGACAGTGGCGAAGAATAGTGGAAGAGACTAAAACAAACAACCCAATTTGACTTCGACACCTATGCATGGGAAGGGAGGACCAATCCACCTCTCTTATAATCCCTATCAGGATTTTGGAAGCTTCGAAGAAGCAGGTTATAGTCCGCTAGGACTGAAAAGCCAACTATGATGAAGGTATGGTTAATGAATAATTTCCTTCTACAAGTTAGAAAGTTCATTCCTAAAAATAAATTAAAATTAAAACAATGCGAACACATATGCACTACCAACATACGTCTACAATAGCACAACATTGTGCCGCAAATCTCTTTGAAGTTCAAGTAAAAACCGACTAGGCGATGGATAGCATGCGTCGTTCGTCACGAAAATATTTGTGTGCGTTTGTGTTCGGCGAACCGTCCACATCTACATTAATTTCAATGCACACGCACAAATTTGTGGCAAATACAACGTAAATATTTATTAAAGTGAAAGCGGCTTAAGTTACGGTGTTATTCTACTATTAATTAGAAATTAGGATTGATAATTTTTGCCACAAATGGAATAAAGTTTGAGTACATAAATTACAATCTAACATTTTCTTAAAATCTAAAATATTGTCTTTTTGGCTTATAACTAATATTGTTCTATAGCGTTGCACTCACAAACGTTTTTTTTCTATAGCACATGTTAAAGTGTGCTTTTATCAACTCAAAACAAAAGGTCAAGTTTTACTTTAACAGCAAGGGTAGATAAAGTAGCACTTTAACATCAAGGATAGATAAAGTAATTTAATTTTCTAAGTTTTGTTTAAATTAAATATGACAGCTTCGTATTATCGTAGCAACCCAATCTAGCTACTGACATTTTGAAATGTGATTGACTGTCATTATTTTCTTTTGAAATTGTTAAAGTTCTTGCTATAGAAAAAAATATTGTATTATACGCGACGATAAAGTTCTTTCTATCCACTCTTGAATCATTAACGTCTCGACTTCGTCTCGACGTTAAACGATTCACTCGTGGATAAAATTTAACTTTATCGTCTTGTATAATAAATTACTATTAATTTCACAGCTCTGCTTTTCCACTGTTTTTAATTATTAATGCAGTGATTTTTGAGTGCCGCATTTTTCACGTTGCTTGCTTTTATTGTCTTCTCCATTCAGGAATTGCTCTTTGCAATTTTCTTTCATCTTGCTTTACGCTTTAGCTTGCTTTTATTGATAACTACACTCTTTTTTGCACATAATAACCCTTTTGTGTCAATTACTTTCGTTCGGTCTAGCTTTACATGTGCACCAACCTATCATTTTAATTATATTACTTTATCTACAACCACTACTAAAAGTAGGCCTTTTAGCGCTAGCTTGTTTCACTAAAAGTGACGTTTTATAGTTTACCGTGGTTAAAGAAATCAGCTGTTTACTTTTAGCTCTAGTGCTAAAAGTGAAGTGAGGTTATAAAACTACAATTTCGTACTGAGAGTGAAGTTGTAAAGTTATTCTAGTTGCTTCTTGCGTTACAGGTAAAGTGTTTTTGAAATAATTAA
Organism: Agriotes lineatus; assembly: GCA_940337035.1. Lineage (NCBI taxonomy): Eukaryota > Metazoa > Arthropoda > Insecta > Coleoptera > Elateridae > Agriotes > Agriotes lineatus. Next base: position 61,857 of record CALNHX010001169.1, on the reverse strand, counting down.
AGCGTTATGTAAAGAATACAGTTAAATGTGGAGTATCAATAATTACATTTCGTAACTCACCTTGACAGTACTGGCGTGGTAAACAATCGCCCGCGCGGCGTGGTCAACTGTTTATTATGACATAAATTAAAAGTGTCGCAGATGCAAACCTTTGTTGAATCGATATTTATGGATTAATAACGGTAAAATTAAGGTCGTAGATAAAATATTGTATGCAACGCGTGCTAAAAGTCGTTTATGCACGAGACATGAAAATTATGAAACGAAGCCGTCTACTTTTAGCACTTGTTGCATAAATAACTATTATTCACAAGCCAAATTTAAACCCTCTGAAATATGCTTTGCCTTTGCGTGCCTTTATCCGATTAATTACTGTTTCTCACATTTCATTATCAATGCATTTAATATTTCTGTTTGTTTAAAATTGCAATTGTATAAAATATCCCAACTCTGTGCTTTATTGACTCAGTTGAATATTTTGCACTGCAAACAGAGCCAAGTTGTGGGCTTAATACCATTTCAATATAGACTAAAAAATGTGTGGACAACATATGCACGATATATGTTATATATTTAATACATTGATTTTGCTGATGTTCTATTGTTGCGGTACAGTGCTGTATGTGAGTAATAATAGTGGAATAGAGAGACTTCTAAAACTGCAAAATAGAGGTATGAGAATGATATTGAACTGTAACAGATATACCAGAATAAGTGATATGTTAAGAGTGTTTGGATTGGATGAATGAAAGACAGCTGCTGGAATACCAGACATTACTTTTTATACATAAGATACATTTGGGCAGTATGCCATCTTATTTTGATAGATATCTAGTGTACTGCAAGGACATGTATGGATATGAAACCCGAGGAAAATATCTTTTACGTCAAAACTGCAATTAAGGGAGTGGGTTACAATTCTGTGTTTGTGAAAGGATTTATTAGGTATAATAAACTAGATGACAAATTTCGCAACATAGGTGACATAAGGATATTCAAAATTAGATTAAGGGAAAAGTATCGAAGTGAAAATTAGCTAGATACTGTGCTGAATTTTTTAAATTTTTTTATGTTTTGCATTATAAAGATGTAAATATTAGAATAGAGTTAAACGTAAATGTAGTGTTTATATCCTAAATAAAGTACATTATTATTGTAAAAAAAGGTTGCTCATCCCTGCTGTAAACCATCATTTAAGCCGGAATTAATGCTTAAATTATATACTTACAAGAACATTTCTCTTTAATTAAGTTACAGTAACTGGTATTGTGTTATATACAGGGTGTTTCCTAAGTACGTGTAGCAAATTGACTGGCATGTGCCTTCGCTTATTCTATGACAAAAAGTTCCAGCAACATAGGTCTGCGAGTTCTTCGTTTTCGAAATATAAGGTGTTGAATTTAAGAATTATTTTTGAAATTGCTTTAGAATATTAATTACAAATTTGATGTGTGTACAGTCGTGTTCAAAAAAGACACGTGTTCTACTTAAGCGGTCGTAGACAGGCACATGTTTATAAATGCTCTTTCACAGGCGGGATTTTGAATTCAGGAACGAAAACACAATAAATTAGAACTTCTTCTTCTTCCTCTCTATTATAGGCCAGTGGTCTGTTTTAACCACAAAGTGGTTTTATGAGCCCTCTTTGCCCTTAGGCCGGGTAGGTGGCTAGCCTTGTCTATTGAAAGTAAGGAAGAGTTCCCTTGTTAGAGGTTAACGACTGCCACAGATGTTAGCGTGGTAGCCAGAGAGCGTACAATTTTTAAATTCCAGAGTCGCCGGAATTCGAACCAGGGCCAGTCCCCTGAGAGGCGAGCATTTGCTCGCTGAGCCATCCGCTCTCCTAATTAGAACTAAATTTGTAAAAACGGAAAATGTCCTTACAAACTCCTACCATTTGTGCTATTTTTTTGTAACATAATACAACTAACAAGAATGGACAAAAACTAATTGACCTTGCAGCTAGCAAAAGAATGGTTGTCAAAAGTACACAGCAAAAACGCAAAGACATACACAAAGCAACATGGATAAGCCCAAACAACAAGGTATTTAACCAAATCGACCACCTAATAATAGAAAAAATTCACCAGGAACTGATTTTAAAGATGAGAACATATAGGGGAGCAGACATCGGTTCTGATCACATGCTAGTAATAGCAAAACTCAAACAAAAAAGGCCCGTCCTAACAAATAATACAAACAAGAAGCAATCTAGCTGGAACAAAAAATACGACAAAATAAAATATGAAGAAAATACTAAGAAAATAATAACCTCAAAAACCGAAGCACAAGATGTGAACGATGAATGGTGCAACATCAAAGACACAATATTACTAAGTGCAACATTATCACTAAACACGCCAACACACAAAGGAAAACAAGAGTGGTTCGACAATGACTGCAAAAAAGCAATACAAAAAAGGAAAGAACCAAGAATTAAAATGCTACAAAATAATACACAAGAAAACATCGAATTATATAAAAGAACAAGGAACGATACACATAACCTTATCAGAAATAAGAAAAGAGAAATGGCAAAACAAAAACTGCAGGAAATTGAAGAACATTATAAAAACAAGAACACAAAACTATTTTACAAAACTATAAAAAATGAGAGAAAAGGCTTTAAACCGCCCGCAGCCGCGTTACAGAATCAACAAGGAGAAGTCTGCTTAGAAACTAAAGAAATCCTAAATATTTGGGAACAATTCTTCAAAAATACCTTAACACAAGATACCAGTGAAAGTTCAAATGAGTCACATATACAAAATAATCCTATTATACATGAGAACGAACCAACTGAAGAAGAATTGATAAAAGTGATCAAGGAAACAAAAAACAACAAAAGACCAGGATCTGATGGCATCGTAATCGAGCAAATAAAAAATTGCAATGAAGAACTATTTAAAAGACTGCACAAACTTATTAAACAAATCTGGATAAACCAAACCATGCCTGCTGAATGGAACCAATCGCTCATTCACCCCATACACAAAAAATCTGGTGTGATACACTCACACAACTTCCTTTTACAGTGATCTTATAATTAGTCAAAAATTTCATTTTTAATTTTAAAAAATTTGTCAAAAATTTTCAAAAATTACAAATTCTACAAAAACGGTACAAAATAGAGCGTTAGTTGAAGAGACAAATTTTCTCTAGAATTTCAAGGTGAATTCGAAAATGTAATAATATACCGGGTGTTTTATTTAAAATAGGAGTTAATAAAAAAAATTTTAAAAAAAACAAAAGAAACCCACTTTAGAAGTATTCAACTGGAAAATCACCTATCTCACATCAATACACATTAAAAATGTAAAGTTTAAAAAAATCGTTAGAGCCGTTTTTGTAAAAATCGAAAAAAACTGAAAAATCACAAGAGTAAACACCTACTTCCGGTTATGCGATTTTCTTCAAAAGCTTGCTGTCTCATCTACATAGTACACAAAACTTATATATGAAGCTTCAACGCCATACCTCTTTTCGTTTTTGAGATATTCTGTTCACAGACAGACAGACAGACCAATGAAAAAAAATATGTTTTTTGGGTTCAGGGGACTCTAAAACGTGAAGATCTGTTGAAAACTCAATTTCGAATTTTTGGGGTGAATCCAATACTTCCTTTATTGTAAAAGGAAGTAAAAAGGAAACACACAAAACCCCGAAAACTATCGCCCAATTGCACTACTAAACGTTACTTACAAACTGTTAGCAAAATTAATAAACAATAGAATACAAAACAACATCCAGAACAAAATAGGCCAATATCAGGCCAGGTTTAGAAGTGGTAAGTCAACAATAAACCACATATTTATGCTGAGACAAATACAAGAAAACTGCAAAAAGAAGAACATCACAATCCATGCACTATTAGTAGACTTCAAACAAGCATTCGACAAGTTAATAAGAGAAAGTATATACGAAGCAATGCAAAACCTAGAGATACCTACTAAACTCATACATTTAACTAAAATGACACTACAAGAAACAAATAAGATAACATACCAAGGACAATATTCCAGAGGCTTTAGAAGTAACACAGGAGTCAAGCAAGGCGACCCACTATCATCTACTTTATTTAACATAACTCTAGAAGATGTAATACGAAAATGTAAAATAAAAACAAATAATACCATCTTGAACAACTCATACCAACTGTTAGCATTTGCTGATGATGTCATAATTTTATCAAGAACAAAAGGAGAACTGAAACACATTTCAAGCAAATTCGAAAAAGCGGCAAAAGAAGTAGGTCTCGAAATTAACCAACATAAATCCTCCTATATGATTTTAGGTAATAATAACCAACCTGAAAACCTCAGCCTAAAAATAAAAAGTGACAATAGTGAGTACAAATTTAACCTAGTCAACAGTGCAATATACCTGGGAACAGAAATTACAAGTAAAGGTGAATGCTCTAGTGAAATTAAAAGACGAATAACGACAGGATCAAGATGCGCAGGAACATTAAATAAAGTGCTACGTGATAAAAACATATCGAGAAACTTAAAAATTCATTTATACAAGACCGTAATAAGACCCACAGTAACATATGCCAGCAAAACCTGGACCGTTACCGAAGATAGCGAAACAAGACTTGAAGTATTTGAAAGAAGAATCCAGAGAAGAATTTTTGGTGGCACAAAAGAAAATGGGCACTGGAAAAGAAGAACAAATGAAGAAATCAAGGCCTTATACAACGACATAGGAATAAACACAATCATTACACAAAATAGACTCAGATGGCTAGGTCACCTTGCACGCTTACCTCAAGAAGACACTCTAAAAATTATTATAGACAAAGAAATGCCCGGAAGAAACAGAAGAGGAAGACCAAGAAAGACATGGTGGGACAATATACATGAAGACATTAACCAACATAACTTGCAGAACTGGATAAATCTAGCAAAAAATCGAAAGTTGTGGAGAACCCACATCCAAGCTATAGGCCTTCAGGCCTGAAAAAAGCTGTAATATATATATATAATACAGAATATTTTTATGTATTATTACTATTATAAATATTGGCAGACTTACATATTTTCCATGCAAACATTCCACATCACATGGTATTGCTTAGCACCACTTCATATTTATTGTCCTATTGTCAACCGGAGTGAAACGGTCCGTGTAAAAAATTACAATTCGAAAAAGTAACACTACAAATTTGCGATTAGCTTCAGCTTCAGCACCATAGACTTATCACTCAATAAAAATAGAAAGAACAAGGTTACTTAAAAAATAACATTTATTTCCTACACATTCAAAACAACAAGCGATTGCTTTTACATTCTACAATGGAAAATATCAATTATTTTTAGTAGCCGCTTTTGATCTTTTTCTTTTTATTTTCGTATCAACAACCTTCACATCATTCTTTGTCGTCTCTGTCTGCTCAGTTTCCCACATTTTTGGTTTGAACAACCATTTTGCCTTCCTTCTACAAGTTTTTGAATAATTTTCAACAGAATTTTTTAGCACATCTACTGCTTTCTCATTTTTCTGTTCAGCTGCATCCAATGGGGAAACAGTTTCTCCATATGCAAGTGGGTATTTGCCGCTGAAGCCTTTCGGAAAAACTGGTTGTGTTAACAGCTGCGCTAACTGTTTACGCTTGAATTCAAGTGCCTTTTTAAATGCACGAGACTCTTCTACATCGTACTTTGTGGATCTGTATCGGGGTTAAGAAAATAAATCTGTTTTACTTCCACAGCATGCATCTAAGTTATGTCAAAAATTTAACAGCCTGCTCAGGGCATCAAAAACGTGCATATTTAACATAATTCATTTATACCCAAAACCGCACTATCAGCATTATTTAAATATACCAATTTTTGACATACCTTTTGATGCACCCCACATAATTATAACAAAATTTGTTCATAAAAAAGGATACATGTTATCATCGATGAGAATATCCATCTCTTCTGCAGCCTTTTGAATCCAACCACTTTCCGAATTAGCCTTGCGAACCTGCAGCTCCAATTTGTCCAACTCACGTGCCAGCTTGACTCTTTGTTTAACAGCATTCAGCATATTTTCTTGCACAGGAAATAGTGGTAAGTCTTGACCTGTAAAAAGTTCCAAATAGATCAAAGTTTAACTTACAGAAACCGCAGCACTTACTCCTTCCCAAGGTCCTACACATTCGCAAATAATTTTGAAGTTCGCCTGGCTCCACGAGAAGAACGGTAATGCCTTGACGGGAGGCCCTAGCGGTTCGCCCTGAGCGATGCACGTAACTTTCACTGGTGCGTGGGGTCTGGTAGTGCAGGACATGCTCCACACAAGGAATGTCGAGACCTCGAGCTGCTACATCAGTAGCAATTAGTACTGCATTCTCGTTGTCTCGAAAACTGTAAAATTGGTTAGCATCTAAGTTACATTGATACTACTCAATTTAAAAAATAGAATAATAAATAAATTATTGTGCAATCAGCCAATATCGCTTACTAATCAGTAATCAAGCAAACCATAATTTAACTGCTCTCTGTAACTGCTTTGAAACATGATTCAAAAATATCATACATTTTTTATTAGCTACTAATCTCATCTGGCAATAATCATAAAACAGCAATTTACACAAATTAAATAATAGACAAGCAAATGGTGCGCTACGCGCACGTGTGAAGTAGGATACGCGATAAGCTCCAAGCCGAGCGCCAAGATAAGAAAAACAAAACCTAAACAAATATAAACATCTGTGAAGCCGGAACGTGCCACGGACTCACGGACACACATTAAGGAAAATTATATTATAGATAACGCTTATATAATGCAATAAGTAAATACAAAATCAGAATTTAAAACACAAAATTAGAAAATTATGTCTATAACAAACGATTAAAACTATGACATCATCAAAATTCTAAGGAAAAGATCAGAACTTTGGGATCAACTCGGAATTTTTAATGTACAAAGTCAGAATTCTGATAAAAAGTCACAATATTAAGTCGCGTAGTCTGGAGCGTTACATATACCGTCACAATAATTCTGAAATGTAGTCAGAATTATATGAAGCATCATCAGAATTCTCATATAATCGGCCACATTCGGAGATACACAGTTAAAATGTAGATTCAAAATCAGTGCAAATCTGAAAAATGTGAGATAAAATTGGAATTTTGAAATAGTCACAATTTACTAACAGCAAATCAGAATCCTGATTAGAAAAGAACATTGTGAATTTACTAATTTGCTTCATTCTTGATACTATTTATTTTCTTTTGTGCATCATTGATAATTAGCCGCTTCCTACAACAGCTCATTTTTAATTTTTCTAAGTGTAGATATGATCAATGGTATTGTGCTATCAGGGGTTCGGTGGAAGATCAGAAACTACTTTGTAGTAACTGAACTGGATCCCTGTAGTTTCCACTTATTATTACAATAAATGTTGGTTTGTTCAAATAATTAAATTATGTTAGTGGTGTAATAATTTATTAAGTGGCAATAAAATTATTATTATTATTATTAATTACACAATCGCGAGTGTGAAATACAGAATCAGCATTGATGATCAAACATTTTCCTTAAAAAGTCAGAACTATGAATTACACAGTCAATTGCTTATGATATGGAGTACAGTCATAATTTTCATATTAAAACATTCTGATATACAAAGCCAAAAGTGTAATAAATAATGATAATTTTGATTAGTGATGGACATAATCGTATGATTTCAATAATCGGAACGTTCTACTTCGAAGTGTTTATAAAATCGGAATATTATCCGATTATTTTACATAGCAAACTAACAACTAGACATGGAAGGAAGACGAAATGTGAGCATATCTACGAGCACTCGCCGCCGCACCGTAAGCTTTTATCGGCGTCGCCATTTATTGTTTGGGTTCATTGGAGGGCCAGTAAAACAATTTATGACCTACCCCTATCAAATACCACTTTTTAGCAAGCAGGTTTTCTGTTTGATTTCTATTTTGTTTTAAGACAAAAATGCTTTCAGTTTATAGTAGTCGATAGTGGTGCTTTGTGTCTTGACGTGATTACAAATAGAATAATTGAGGTGCATCACCTGTATTTATATTCTATTGTTATCAAAATTATAGGTATAAGGTCTCTGGGTGTCAGTTGTCTAGAATTTTTTTGATTTAGCAGCTGACAAGCAAACTGCAACCTGTCGATTGTGTAACAAACAGCTGAAATATTTTGTTAGTACGACCAATTTATCACAGCATCGGTTATGCAAACGCTCACTTTGATATAAAACCGAAAAGGGCCAAATTCAAGTGGAACGCAAAGACAACAGCACATCAATGCAAATTGCCAGTAGTAGTTCAACTTCAGTATCAGCTCCAGCCTCAGCTTTAGCATCTGATGATAGTAGGCCTGTTAATCAAAGTACAACCACTGATATGTTATCAGAGCCCTCCTCGTCTGACTCAGGCTACTCTGCAGAGAAAAAGTTTGCTGAAGAACAAACCATTGCCAATTTACCTTTAATGAAATGATAGCGCCAGTGAAGACTTTATGGCTGCAACAATAGTAGATTATGTTATTAGGAGTAAAAGTGATACTTTATGTGGCAAAGCTGAAGTTTATTTAGCCAAACGTTAGTGAGGCAAATAATTCAACTAAGCCATATAGAGTCACTTGTACTCCGAATAACATATACTATTTTATCCGCAAACGTATTCAGACAAATTTAAAATTGGTAAAGAGTAACACTAATTATTAGCCAGTAAATGAATAAAATAATCGAAATACCTAATACAATTTTTCCGTGGTTACGATGCAAATAATTGTACTTTTACAATAAATATTAATAAACTAGTGAGTCACCCGAACTACGCTTCGGTTCGCTAATTTAAGAGAGATTCATTAATATAAATTAAAAAAAAAAAGATGCATCGCCTGGGAATCGAACCCGGGCCACCCGCGTGACAGGCAAGCACTCTGCCCCTGCGTCAACCTCGGTTGTTTAAATAACGCGTTACTATAATGCTATATAAACATACTGAATCACCCGAGCTATAAGCCGTTCACGATCTTTTTGGGTCAGGTGAGGCTATGACCATCTAGTAATTTTGTTGGCAGTACCTCTGCGGCAACTAAACTCCCTAATGCAAACTGGCACTTTTTCTGTTAGGTTAGGTTGTTTTCAGTTTAAGGTTATATTTTCTGAATAGGTACATTGTTGCCTGATCTCTCTCTAGTCTCGACATCAACTCGTGTTCTTTTAGATCTGGTCTGTCCTTTTTAAACTGCAACTAGCATCGTTTAATGGAAATTTTTTGTTGTAACAAAATTATATTGGGCATTTTGATTTTTCCTTTGACGGAAATTAAAATTACTTTTACACACTTGATAAAGCATTTATTTTCTTACGAATATTAAAATAATAAGTTTGGCAATGTGGTGGCAAGAAAATGTCGAACAGACACTGACAGAAAAAAAGTTGCATCCGCTACATCACCGAATCAGTTAGTCCAACATGAAAAGAAAAAATAATAGCCAACTCTGTCCCAAAAAGGTCGTGAACGGATTATAATAGCACACGGCCACAGCAGCTGTCACACCATAAACCACGACGACAGGTGCTCTGCTCCGCTACTTAAAGGATTTAATTAAATTAAAACTTTTTCGTACTCTTTTTGAAAATAAAAAACGGCCTAACATCTAAGTCTAAAAATTTGCAAAATTTTAAGCCATCATACAATTTAATCGGTCCAGTATCTTCAGAGGAGATAGCAAACAAACATAGAAAGAGAGCAACGATTTTATGTGATTAGGCACATAAAGTACGGAAAAGTTGCTATTTTATCTGCTTAATCAGTTAAAGTGACACTTTTACCTTGTCAATAAAGACACATAAGTTGTCACTTTTGTGACGTTTGCGGATAAAAATAATTTATTTGAAGCACAGACAAATAATATTAACAGAAATCTTATTAAAATAATAGCTACAGATTACCAACCTACATCTGTAGTAGAAAAGAATGGATTTTTGGAATAGAATAAAAGTTTAAATCCATTTTACACACCCCCTCCTTCAAGGAAAGTTTTGACAAACAAGCGGATTTTAAAGTTATACGATGAAGTCGTTCCAAAAATAAAAGTAATGTTGGACTTCAGACAGTCAAGCTACGTGTATAACTACTGTAAGCCATTTTGTTCACAATATGAAAATATATTCTCCCGTACTAGTCACCCGAGAGCTTCATGAATCGCAACACACAGCTCTAAATATTTCTGAGGTTATAGCACACATTTTAAAGAAATGGCACGTTGAAATTAAAATTGTAACGGTTATTTTGGATAATGCAGCAAACATAAAAAAGGCAGTAAATGATCATTTGCGTATGCATCACCACCCTTGTATTGCGCATTTGTTAAATTTAATAGTTAAAAACTATACTCTGAAATTAGCAGACAATGGTGAACTTACGCGTCTGCTGAAAAAATGCAGAAAATTATGGGTCTACCACTATTGAAAATGAAACAAGACATCGCGACTAGATGGAACTCCACTCTATTTGTGCTGCAGAGATTTATAGAAATAAAAGATTCTCTCTCCATCACAATCACAAACCTCCAGCGAGCACCTCAATTTTTAGATAGGTCCTCACTAATTTTGATATAGGTAATTAATTTGGATATACAAGACATATTTCTGCAATACAGTGTCAAGACTCTGATATATGGATGTTACAGGAGTGAAATTTTTAAATATAATGCAGAATTCTGAAATACAAATCCATCATTCTTAAAAAAAGTCAGAATTGTGATATTGCCAGAATTTAGATTCAGCTAATTAGAAGTTAGAAGTGCAAAATACAGAACAATGTCAGAAATTTCTTATTAATACTCAAAATTATGAGATGCAAAGTTAAAAACTACGAAATGAAAATTAGAAAAATTGAGTAACACAGTCAGGAGTATAAGATCCAAGGTCCCGGGTGGTGTAGCTTGAACAAGCGTCCACGTTCGATCAGCAGAGTTAAGTAACGCTCTCTGTGGTCAGAACTTGGATGAGAGTTCCACAGCTGCTTCTCCCGGTACCTCGTAGTACGGCTGCCACGGAAAAAAATTTGGTCCCGATTATCATAATAACGAAAATAGGCAAGACACGCCTAGACGGGGTAAGAAACCAAAATGTAAGGGAGGAATGTGAAGTAACCGATGTAGTAAAATTTATAAAAAGGAGAAGAGCTGAATGGAATAACCAGGTTACCAAAGCCAATAACCAAAGACAAATAAAAGTAGCACGTGACAACAAACCGATAGGGAAAAGAAACCCAGGAAGACCAATGAAGAGGTGGACCGAAAGCTGGCAGTCTACTCCTGCAGAAACACCATAGAATTAATGTGAAGAAAAACAGGCTACCGCCTACAATAAAAGAAGAAGAAGAATAATTAGATTAATTTTCTCGGACAATACAACGGTTTTTATTTTTTTACTCAAAAACAGCGCATCACAGGTAAACAAATCAAGAGAGCTCTTATGTTTCAAATTAAACGGTGAATTCAAAAATATTTTTTATTTTAGAAAAAAACATTGGCATTTTTTTCTTCAAAAATATCGAAGTCACTGCCCGTACGCATGCCACTTTTAAAACTGAAAATTATTTGTATGTATAATCTGTAACCTCAATTACCTTCCGGTGTAGACGCTGGTGCTTTATGCGCTGACATCTAGCGGTAGAATGCTCAACTTGCTCCCGGTATAAATTGCCAAGGCTACGGAAAAATTCCGACCCCTGCGGGATTTGAACCGAGGACTTGCTTAATGCAAGCCTGGCGCTTATCCAACTGCACCACGCGGCTTCTTGAAAATTATTTTGTATTGAAAAATATGCACTTTTATTAACTGTCGCTTACAGTGAGATAGAGAGGCGGATATCCCTGGGGATGAGAAGTGCGGCATCCCTAAACACCTTGTTTAAAAATAAAAACGTGTCGCGAGCAGCAAAGGTACAACTTTATAAAACAGTAATAAGACCAACAGTGACTTACAGCAGCGAGGTGTGAACCTTAAACAAAGTGTTTAGCGAAAAACTAAGGGTGTGGGAAAGGAAAATTCTACGGAAAATTTTTGGAGGGGTTAAGGAACAAGACGTGTGGAGGAGACGGACGAATGAAGAGCTGTATGACCTGTACAACGACACACACATAGTCAACGTCATAAAACAAGGAAGACTGAGGTAGCTAGGTCACTTACAAAGAATGAAGGAAGACAGGATGCCAAAGCGGGTTTTCCGAGAATCAATGGCTGGCAGAAATAGAAGAGGATGTCCCCTGAGGGAATGGTTCCAGGGTGTAAAAGAAGATTTGGAAGAATTAGGAGTGAAAGAATGGGAAACAGTAGCGGCAAACAGAGACATTTGGAGAAAATTAGTAGTGGAAAAAGCCAAGGGCCTTAAAGGCCTATAGTGCTGATATATATTAACTGTCGCTACATACTAAATATCACTGACAAGCGGTTTTGAAAATATTAATTAATTTCCATTTTTTTCCTAAAATTTTACACCCCCCCCCCCCCCGGAATTTCGTAACGGAACATTTTTGGACCATAGTTTATAGAGCAAACTATCATTAATTTTTCATGTAGATTCACACCAGCATATACAGGGTGGTATGGAAATAAGTGCAAATATTTTAACCCATGATAGAGCTCACCAAAATGAACAACTTTTCTATTTATCGTTTTTCATTTAGTCGCATATCTTTTCAATCACTTATCTCTCCTAAATTTGACGAGGCAAGGTATAAATATTAAAACTGCAAAGTTCTTGCACAAAAAACATGCGATCAATAACTTACCTACCCCAATTGATAAGGAACGTTGGTGACCAAATGTGAACTATAGGTTTTAACAGTGTGCGTTTAAATTAAAATATTATTCCATAGGCGGGTATGCATTTTTGAATTTTAACTCATTTATGGGGGCGTTTTCGAAAAAATGATAAATGGAGAAGTTGTTCAGTTTAGCGAGTTCTATTACGGGTTAAAATATTTGGACTCATTTCCATAACACCCTGTATACATCAAACAAGTAGAGATGCTCATTCCAAATGTGAAACCTGACTAGAGTGCTTGAGACAGTAACTTGGGGGGGTATTTCTAAGCTTGACTATCAGATGGCAGCACAAAGTTCTACCAATTACAGTGCCTTTATATAGACAGTGGCGACAATACAACTAAGCCACACCCCTGCTGCCATATTTAGGCAAATTTCTAACGGGTGTTTATTTAAAATCCGTGATCAGAGTCGACTGTGATACGTGTTTTACGTTTGGCAGTACTGAAACATTCGAGATTTGCAGGTTAAGATTTGCGTCAGTTTGTCAAAACTGACGTAAAACTTAACCTGCAAATATCGAATTTGACATAGACTGACAATACACTTCAGTGCTGCCAAAAGTATAACACGAATCACAGGTGATTTAGCATAAACATGGCGGCTAAAACCACGTGATCTAGGCAGCCAATCAAAAATAGGACACCCCATTGTCGCCACTGTCTACAGTGCAATTATACGGTATGCGAACATAGGCAGTCAAATGAGTTAGAATACAGTTTATGGGCATTGTATGCGTTAGACAGAAATAGACATATATGCGATTAACATCTAGCATCCGCAGAATGAAGGTGTTTGTTTTCAAAAAACACTGAATCCTAGGATACTAGATTTTAAATCGTATATGTCTATTTCTGTCTAACGCATACAAAGCCCATAAACTGTATTCTAACTCATTTGACTACCTATGTTCGCATTTTGTATAATAGCACTGTATATAAAGGCACTGTACTACCAATTAGAGTCAGTTACTAGCTCTGCTACCAATCATGTGACAAAGTAGTGGCGCCATCTGTTAGTACTATTGGGAAGTACCCCCCAGGAGCCGTCCAAGGTCATCTAAATCGGTATTTTGACATCAAAGGAACTGCCAGTGAGTGTCTCTACTTGTTTGATTTATGTACTCTGATTCACACCCTTAAATATTCGCATATCATTAAGGAACACCCTGTAGATCAGAATTTGACGAAATAGAGAACAAAATCAGAATTCTCATATTAATAGTCAAAATGTTGAGAGGTCAAATCAAAAGTGGAATAATAAATTGAAACAAGTGAGTTTTAACATACCAGGCATATTTCTGCAATACCTATACAACGTCGCAGTCCTATAACAAGACAGAAATTCTAATAAATTGAAACAAGTGAGTTTTAACATACCAGGCATATTTCTGCAATACCTATACAACGTCGCAGTCCTATAACAAGACAGAAATTCTAATAAATTGAAACAAGTGAGTTTTAACATACCAGGCATACTTCTGCAATACCTATACAACGTCGCAGTCCTATAACAAGACAGAAATTCTAATAAATTGAAACAAGTGAGTTTTAACATACCAGGCATATTTCTGCAATACCTATACAACGTCGCAGTCCTATAACAAGACAGAAATTCTAATAAATTGAAACAAGTGAGTTTTAACATACCAGGCATATTTCTGCAATACCTATACAACGTCGCAGTCCTATAACAAGACAGAAATTCTAATAAATTGAAACAAGTGAGTTTTAACATACCAGGCATATTTCTGCAATACCTATACAACGTCGCAGTCCTATAACAAGACAGAAATTCTAATACATTGAAACAAGTGAGTTTTAACATACCAGGCATATTTCTGCAATACCTATACAACGTCGCAGTCCTATAACAAGACAGAAATTCTAATAAATTGAAACAAGTGAGTTTTAACATACCAGGCATATTTCTGCAATACCTATACAACGTCGCAGTCCTATAACAAGACAGAAATTCTAATAAATTGAAACAAGTGAGTTTTAACATACCAGGCATATTTCTGCAATACCTATACAACGTCGCAGTCCTATAACAAGACAGAAATTCTAATAAATTGAAACAAGTGAGTTTTAACATACCAGGCATATTTCTGCAATACCTATACAACGTCGCAGTCCTATAACAAGACAGAAATTCTAATACATTGAAACAAGTGAGTTTTAACATACCAGGCATATTTCTGCAATACCTATACAACGTCGCAGTCCTATAACAAGACAGAAATTCTAATAAATTGAAACAAGTGAGTTTTAACATACCAGGCATATTTCTGCAATACCTATACAACGTCGCAGTCCTATAACAAGACAGAAATTCTAATACATTGAAACAAGTGAGTTTTAACATACCAGGCATATTTCTGCAATACCTATACAACGTCGCAGTCCTATAACAAGACAGAAATTCTAATAAATTGAAACAAGTGAGTTTTAACATACCAGGCATATTTCTGCAATACCTATACAACGTCGCAGTCCTATAACAAGACAGAAATTCTAATAAATTGAAACAAGTGAGTTTTAACATACCAGGCATATTTCTGCAATACCTATACAACGTCGCAGTCCTATAACAAGACAGAAATTCTAATAAATTGAAACAAGTGAGTTTTAACATACATACATACATACATACATACATATGTATGTATGAAACAAGTGAGTTTTAACATACCAGGCATATTTCTGCAATACCTATACAACGTCGCAGTCCTATAACAAGACAGAAATTCTAAGATAAGATCTAAGGTTGGAATTTGGATCAGAATTTCGAGATTCAAAGCAAATGAAACTATTACATTAAACATTAACTAATGTACAATTAAAGCCAAAGTGTTCTTGCTGTGATATTATTATATTTTTGATGATACTTCAGCTTTATATTATTTATTTATTTTAATTTTTTCCTCTCTCTTATGTATTATGTATTACGTATCACAATCCACAAAATGTGTTATATTTTATGCATAGTATCCATTTGGCTTTCAAGGAGTAAACATGTTTGACAATGCTCTGTTATCTCTGTAAGTGCAATGTGATGTGATAAGAAAAGTGATAGGTGTGTAAAATAAATGAACTCAATAAACATTCATAGTAATAAAATAATTTCTGATATTTGTGAGCCAAGCAATACAAATTATTAGTAACTAGTGTTAAACATTTAAAAATGTTCCCTTTGGGGTACTTAGCAGGTTTTGATATCAATGGAAATCCAGTAGAAGTACAGGGTCAACCATCACCAAATAATCAAATCCCACAGCTACAAATGACTTTTCCACAAAATAATTTTATACAGAATTATCCACATACTAACACTCAAACGACCCAAATGCAAATATATTACCCACAACCACTGCAAACATCAACTCACCCCTCTCAACAACATCCCTTTCCCCCAAATCCTGCATGCAATAAACAATTACCCGATATACCACAAACCAGTCAACAAACGTCAAATTCTCTACCACACGCGAGCCAACAACCAAATAGAATTCTCCCCACACCAGACGAAGAATCAGAAATGGACGATGAATCCATTCAAGACAACTCAGTATCCTGGCAAATAGCTAGAGGAACAAAACGAAGGAGACATGTTAAAAATACACCAAAGAACAATGAAAAGGAAACCGATATAAGAACTAATAACAAATATTCAGTACTTACAAATGAAGACAACCCTGAAGAAGTTGTAAACAAAAACGACATAAAACCACCGCCAATTTTCATATACGATGTCATAAATTACCCAAAAATGATAGAACAGCTAACGGAAACGGCTACTAAAGAAGAATACACCACTAGATCAATGGCAAACAACATTATTAAAATAAATTGCAACACAACAGACACTACAGAAAAATGGTAAAATACCTAAAAGATAAGAATGTCAACTACCACACTGTAGAGTTACAAGACATAAAGGCTGAATTAACTGCCAAAGGCCACGTAGAAACATAACGCGAAAAAGTATCAAACTAAAGAATCTCTAAATTTGTTCTTCGTTGACTTAGAACCTTCAGACAACAAAAAGGACATATACAACATACAAGCTCTACAAAATAGTTGTAATAGAACCCCCCAACAAATCTAAAACCATAATTCAATGTACGAGATGTCAACTATATGGCCATTCTAAAATCTACTGCAACAGAACCTATCTCTGCGTAAAATGTGGGAGTCAACACAACACAACAGTTTGCAAAAAAGAGTAAAGATACTCCTGCTACGTGTGCGCTATGTGGTGGACCACATCCAGCCAACTACAAAGGCTGTAGCTACTATCATAATCTCACTAAAAATAGAAGCATCACACAAAGACCTCAATATATCCAAAACATCAACAGTAATGTACCTCATATACAATCACCTTCAGGCCATTTGAATAATACCACAAGCTATGCAAACGTAGTTAAAAGTGGTAATAATGCGACACAAGATATCACACTTCATAAGTTCTTAGAAGAATTCAGACAAATGTTTAACCAACTCATGCAACAAAACAGCTCCGTACTAAATATGCTCTCCATGCTTGTCAACAAACTAAAGTAATTGCCAACTTTTTAAGAATAGCACTCTGGAACGCAAATGGACTAATTCAGCACAAAGACGAGGTAATACTCTTTTTCAAAGAACAACATCTTGATATCCTACTTATAAGCGAAACTCATTTTACAGCAGAAAGTTATCTTAATATTCCTAACTACAAACTGTACCATACGAACCATCCAGATGGAACCGCACATGGAGGAAGTGCTATCCTTATAAAACAATCCATAAACCATTATCAATTACCTAACTATGAGAAAAAGCAACTACAAGGCACTTCCGTCAAAGTCCAAACATTCCCCTACGAACTCACAGTCTCAGCGGTATATTGCCCAGCTAGGCATAAAATAAAAAAAGAAGATTTCAAACTATTCTTCCAAACTCTTGGTTCAAAATTTCTCGCTGGAGGAGATTATAATAGCAAGAATACCCTATGGGGCTCGCGGCTCACCACAACAAAAGAAAGGGAACTAGCTAAACAGATGCAGGATTGTAATTACCTCGGTAATTACTCATTCTTATCTACAGGCACGCCAACATACTGGCCAACTGATCTAGCAAAACTACCAGACCTTTTGGACTTTTTTGTAACAAAAGGGCTCCCACCATCTTATACAAATGTAATTCCTAACTATGACAAAACTGGACGAAACTTCATCATGCCATCCCTCGCCATTCATAAGATTAGCTTATAGAATTCTTGTATTCTGATTGCTGATTAAATTACTAAATAAAAAAAAATTAAAAATTTATACATAGATTGGAGCAACATCAGATTACTGCTGCCTCTACAATATAAATTAATAAATACAATTCTGAAATACAAAGTTACAATTCTGAAACAAAAAGTTATAGTTCTACGATACAATTGCACTAACATACCGATCTAAATTCTTCAAGCGCTGCCTTTGCTGCATCGAGGCATGAAGTGCAAGTGGACTGCATCCTAGCAAACCTAGCAATGTTGTTAGCCGTTTAACGCAGCCGATCGAATTGCAGAAAACTAAAGTCCTCCCTGGATGCCTTTGCAAAAAGTAGTACACATAGTGATCTTTCTCTTCCATAGCACAAGTAATGCGGCATTCACTTAGGGTGTCTGCAGTACCTATAACAGTGGAAAGAACAAATGAAATAACAGTTTTTGACAATTAACGTATGCAAGGAAGGTTATATAATTTTACATCTAAATTACATATTTCAAATTAACAACTTTCTAATTAGTGGCTACAATCTACATTTAATTATAAAACAAAGAAATGTCTGCGCCTCAACATTCATTGGTGAAATAACTTTAATAACTCAACGGTTCAGTTTATTAAAAACACACAAATACAGGGTGATTCAAATTCGGGGACAAGCAGGGGTATCTTGATTTAAACGTGGCACTTTTGTACAATCTTGTAAGAGATTTTTTTATTTTTGTAAGTGTTCTTGCATCCCAAGAAAATTTCAAATTTAATTCTGTTCGTAACTTCATTATTTATTAATATATTTTGATTGTGTACAAACTTTTCTATTGCAATTTTTTATTCTACATTTTACATTGAAATCAGTTTTTAGATATATTGATTGCTTTTGTTATTTTTAAATTGACTTTGATTTTTCTTATGAATTTAAATAAAAATGAACAAATTAGTTGTCACACTTATTTTACAAACTTGTAGTAGAACTAGAAACAATTTAGAAACTTATTCTACAACGTTTGAGAGATTCATTTGAGATTATAAATAAAATCTCTTTAAATAATGTGAAGTAACACTAAATTTGACAAAATAAGTAATAAAAATGTTAAATACTGAGCTACATATTGAAGATGACGATGCACAAAAGAAAAACAACAAAGTAACTGCATCATTATTGTAACTGATCGTATTGGGGAAAATGCTGCAGTGGCCCGAAGAATATTCATGAGAGAATGGTGGCAGTGTATGGAGAAAATAGCCCGTCCTATTTCCAAGTCAAATATCGGTGCAAGCAGTTCAAATAGGGCAATGAATCCATTCATGATGACCCAAAGTGTGGAAGACCTTTGGTAGCACGAACTGAAGAAATCATCTACAAAGTTGAAGGTTTGGTGTTGACTAACCGCCGAGTAAAAGTTTCAGTTATTGCTAGAGAAATAGGAATATCAAAAGTAAGTGTTTTTAAAATTCTACATGAATATTTGGGAATGAGCAAGTATCGGCATGATGGATTCCCAAGCTGCTCAGTCCTGAACAAAAACTTTGCAGACGACAAATTTGTGAGGAGAATTTGACTGCTTTATCCCAAGATGAAAACTTCTTGTATAGAATTGTAACTGGGTATGAGACCTGGGTACGCCACTGGGACTCTCACATGAAACAAGAATCCATGCAATGGATTCATAAAAGCTATCCTCCACCCAAGAAGGCAAAGACGCAATTTTCTGCGGGAAAAGTGATAGCCACACTTTTCTGGGACGCAGAGGGGATTCTCTTAATTGAATATATGCCAAAAGGGACTACAATAATGGGGAATGTCTACAAAGACACAATTAAGAACTTGAAAGCGGCTATACGCAAAAAAATGCGGCTTTGAGGAATTACAACATCCACCTTACAGTCCCGACGTCGCCCCCAGTGACTATTATCTCTTTCCCTAACTCAAAAAAAAAAAAAACTGCGAGTGCGTCGCTTTGAATTCAATGACGACTTGGAAAACGCTGTGGAGTCGTATTTTGCAGAATTACCAAAAGAATTTTTTTTTCGAAAGCATAGCGTTATTAAAAAAAAGTTGGAATAAGCATGTTAGTGCTAATGGTTCTTACGTTGATGAATAAAATTTGGTTTGGTCTCTAACTCGTTGTTTTGATACCTAGGTAGATAACATAAAAAACTCCCCTCGTAACATAAGGAATGATCTACCCCAATAATCCGATCTAAAATTTTCTACTTGAAACACTATTAATATAGTTTCAAAATCTCCAAAATTTAGCTACAAATGAAAAACTTATTTAAAATTTTACTTGAGCCACACAAATATACTCAAAACAAAATTCTTATGGCCACTAGTTTTTCTATCTATAACAGTTACAGAACTAGTCTGTAAAATATATGAATTATGGACCCTCTGTATGCTATTTTAATTATTTGCATGTACGAGAAATTTTCTTTTACACAGTAGGTATATTGTTTTCATGTCATTAAGAAATGTAGGTAACACACCATCAAAGGTTGCAATTAACCTCAACAAACCAAAACAACACACCGCAGCTTTGAATTGCAGCACCACTCGGTGTTCCAGCTGAGCTTATTGAAGTTCGATTATTTACCGTCCATTTACAAAATTTCTTTCACTATATTTCTACAGCTCTAAGCTAATGCTTCTGACTTAAATTAGTTGGTAATTTGAGGTCCAGTATAATGTACTTGACCACAAAAGATTCAAAGGTTTCGAATAGTAGCACTACATCAATACTTACCCCTTTTCTGCGTGACATCCACAACTTTTGGATCAGTAATGCCCAGCATGTCGATGATCTGCTTTAGCTTTTGTTGAGGTGTCATATTTCCAATCTTCCTACTATTTCTTGCCTTCATTTTCTTCCTTATAGATAAATGATTGGGTAGTTCATGAACAAGCGTAAGTGTAGCTGAGAATACAAAATTCTGCCTCAATTTGCGTTTTTCTTCGTCGATGTTTATTCGTTCTAGCAGATCGTGCAGCTCCTTAAAATGGCCTTTTTCAACCATACGATCTGTTTCATCAATGGCAAAAAATCTAAACAATGACTTTAATATAATTTCAAGTGCTTGTTTTACTGAAATACGTACCGAATGTTATTGATTTGGGAAAGGTGAGAGTTCCCTTCTTGAATTAACTCCCACAGACGACCAGGAGTAGCAACCACAATTTCTGGACCCTTGCTTAAAACTCGTTCTTGTTTCACCACAGCCATTCCGCCAAGCACAACTGCTACCTTTATACCTATATGGAGATAATTCAATTATTCTGTTAATCAATTTATTCTGGTTATGTAATTACCTGTATATTTTGCAGCAGCAACAATATGATTTTTAACTTGTATGGCCAATTCCCTGGTTGGTGTCAAAATCAAGGCATACAGTGGCTTTTTATTAGTAGGTTCATCTACTTTCAAATTATTTATAACCTTAACACATCCTATTCCTGTGAAATTTAGTAATTAATTTGAACTTTTACAAGTGCAAAATACAAACCTTTATTGGACAAACCACCTTCAATATTCTCTTCCGTATTATCATATTCTTCCTCTTCTTCATCAACTTCATCACTTACACCATGCTGCGATTTTAAATTTTCAAATTCTGCATTTTTTTCTTTAATTTTTAATATGCCTGCTAAAATAGGAAGCCCAAACGCCAGTGTTTTTCCGCTCCCTGTTTCTGCTGCTCCAAGAATATCTCTTCGTCCTACATAAGTTTATAAAGTACACATTTTAAATACCTACTACTTTTAACTGAGTATACCTAGTACAGCAGATGGCAATGTAAGTGCTTGTATTGGGGTAGGACAATCAAAACCTTGCTCTTTTATTGCTCGTAGTAGCGACCTTGGCAATCCAAAGCTACTCCATTCAGGCAGGTTCTGGTCATCAGTTTCGTCTACTACATCCTGATCAGCAACACTTTCAATTTGTTCAGTCGGTTTTGTACTTATGGAAATATTTTGATCTGTAGAACCCTGTTTTGAAGGAGAAAACTCTTGAAAACATGCTTTACGCTTTCCATTTTTATTGTCTTTATGCTGCAAGTTTTTGCGCTGAACGACTAAATTGTCAGACGATTGATTTAGTACATTATAATTTGCGCTTGCATGTTTCTTATTCTTTTTGCAATCTACATTATCCAATTTGTCAAAACTAATAGCCTTACGTTTTTTCGACTGCAACAGAAAATCATTTACAATAATAATCTAAACCAACTTGTTCTAGACTACCTTTTTATTGCGACCTATAGTATTCAAATCATAATCTGTACATTCTTCGATTCCAATCAATCCTTCCACTTCATTATTAAGCAATACTGCACCCTCTAATTGAATTGGTTTCCACGTAGGGCCTTTAATCTTCTTCACCATGTTTATAATACACTTCTACATTAACGATGTGTTTGCAATTATGAGACACAGACACGAGGTTATTTGCCGAAAATGTAAGGTTAACCAGTATTTGAAAACGTCAAAACTTTTCGTATATGGTTATTTGTCATATTGAATATTATACCTACAAAATTAACTAGAAGTCCATCAACATCGCATTCACCTCGATAATTACAATTGGCAACATTGTCTAGTGAGAATTATAATTTTAAGGTTATGTGTTTAGTAAGTGTCAAATTCGTCAGTTCGTGTGAATTATTCTTAGAATATAAGTCTTTAAATTCTAAGGAATTATTATAGGGTGCTTTGTAGAGATGGGCGGAACGATGCATTAGGTGGAACGTTCCACACGTTCTCGTTCCGAAAAAATACCGTTCCAAAATAACATTCTTCCGGAACGAGGGAACGAAATGACATTACTGTTGTAAGGTGTTTTTAAAATTCATTTTAAGTATTGTCAAAGAGCATATAATGTTATATGTTCTTTAGTATTGTTATAATATTCTTCTACCTAAAGAAATATCAGTGAGATTGAGAAACATGTACACTTGTTTTAAAAAAATAAACTTGTTAGATTCCTTTAGTGAAACGCTTATATTCATGCCTTGATGAAATTCCTATTTATATCAAAATTTTAAACTGTTCTTATTTTTAGTTCTATCAGTAAATATCGCTTTTATTATGCTATTCTGAAAAATTAATTAATTTGTGATTTTACACTTTACAATAAAATTAGTAATTATAATATTTTACAATTATGCGTTTCTATCAATGAAAAAACATAACGTGAAAGAAGCATTCCCAGTTCCGTCCTTCTTTGCGGGACCGGGAATATGGAACGTGGAATGGGAATCGTGATTAGTTCCGTGCAGCGACGCGTAACCAACAACACTAACACTGTCTGTTTGTGTTGCGTTCTTCTCGTTTTCACCTTTTCAGTTTTATTCCGTCGTTCCAAAATAACGCGTTCATCCTATGTTAGGAACGTGCCGGTACGTTGCTAAAAAATACCATTCTGAAAGAACGTTCCGTGCGGAACGACTCATCTCTAGTGCCTTGATGTCATTTTGATGTATTGGTACCCTTTGCAGGGTACGGACAGATCGTTGTCCCCTCTCACTCTAAAGTACTTTAAGGTGAGAGCGGATAACGATCTGTCTGTACCCTGGAAAGGACAAATACATCAAATTGAAATCAAGGCACCCTATAAACCAGTCAATAGTTATTTTCCCGATAGAAAGCCCTAGTAGGGTGATGAATTTTGCCCTGTAAATATGCTGTCAGTCATTAACAAAAGTTAGGTTATGTCCATTTTATACAAAATGATAATTTTTGCACTACTAGTCTCAGAACGCATCGTTATTGGCCTATTTTTAGGTCGTGAAGTTGATTTTCTCCACCAAGGGAGAGAAAGTAAAATAAACAATTTTCACCGTGGTAACTAATAAATTGCTAAGTTACCAAATATGACTATTTTAATTTTGACGTTTTAAAGAGCTGTATTGTCAGGTTGACAGTTAAAATATTTTCGAAATTTGTTGGGAATTTAGGTATTAAGCCGTTTGGTAGTGCAAAAAATAGTATATACACCACGGTAGCGAATCGTCTTATAACCTTTAGATACTTCGCTCTGTGCACTCAGTATCTAATATGCGCTCAGGTTATAATGCTGCGCTTCGCTACCTTGATGTATAATATACTATTATCTACGATAGTGTGCAAAATTGCCTTTTAGTTGGCAGTTTTAAGTTTGTAAAACGACTGTTTAATAACATGTTTTTATTAGTTTACGTCATCAGTAGTAACGTGTTTAAAAGATTTCATTAGGCACGTTGCCAGTAGCAACGTGCTTTAAAATTTTTAAAACACGCAAAATTACGACCGGTTGCTGGTAATCCTAATTTACGTTAAATTTTTTTTTTATATTTACCGTGTTTTCTAGATTCTATCGTAGATAAGATATTGTACGATACACATGCGTAAAGCATCTTTAGTCACTCGCGGGGCTTAATACGTTCGCTCACTCGGGTTTGAACTCTGCCCCACTCGTGCCTAAAGAGTAGCTTTACGCACTTGTATCGTAAATTACTATTTATGTTAATGTACAAAACGTGGTTGCCAGATTTGGTTTTGGATTTTGTGCCACTTTTATTCTTGGTTAAGATAAATTTCATGTAAGACAACTTGCTGATGCTGAATATGTTTCATACTTTGTTGAGTAGGCATAATGGTATAATAAAAATCGGTTTTTTATGTAATTATAAATTGTAGAAAAAATATTTAAATTTTACAATTTATATATTTTTTTCAGTAGGTATACAGATATATAATAACTTATTTATAATTATATAATAAATGCATAGTAATACTAGGTTGCTGACGGTGGTGTAAATCTTTATAAACTAACGCTTCCACATATAAATAAATGCAAATGTAAGAAATACGATACTGCAAATGAGATTCCTTGTTGGGATGGATGCCGGTATGCTGGTCTAAACTTCGAGCGGCTTTAGATTTTCATATCAGAAACGTCTTGCGCTTGGTTTACCCTGGGGCCGGATCAGCTTTGGGATTTGCGTGGTGTGGGTTCTCAGAAGATGGCCACTCATTTTCCATGTCATAAACAAGAATTCTGATGTCAAAAACCCCCTATTCCACTTCCATTGTTTCATTGGTACCTACTATCTGAATCATTATCAATACCTGATTCTGACTCAGATTCCTTCAATGAAATAATGAAAGGTGGAATGTTTTCATATTTCCCATATGTTGCGCACAGTTATCCGAAATAATTTTTTACAATGATCAGAATAATTTTGCCAGATGTCGGAGGTACACTTTGAAAAAGCTTCAAGCCATAAATGCATAACCTTATCCTTGGATAAAAGCTGAGAATTTATATGCTTGTTGTAGTAAGTTTTACAGAAACCCCATGCCATTTCAATAGGATTGTATTGACAATGGTACGGAGGTAATCTAAGAACCTCATGACCATTCTCTTTCAAAATTCGTCAGTCACGTAACATTTGATATTGTCTTTCCTAAAAGGTTGAATTAAACTCCAAAGATGTTTTTTTGCAATTTTCACATTGTGTTTAATCAACCAATCCTGCATCTGACCCTTCTTCTAATTAAGTGAGGGTAACTTTTCCAAAATGATACGGTGCATTGTCCAAGATTACCACACATTTATCAGGAATTTTATTCAGAGCAGGAAGTAATTGATTAACGACCCAATTTTGAAAATTCTCCCCGTTCATGGTTTTGCGATAATCCCTATCGTTATTAGTTGAAGTTAATAATAGATCACACCCTTCCAAAAACCCAAATTTAGTTCCCGCATGCAAAACAGTGAAACGCTTCTCCTCCGATTTTTTTTAGAGGGATTACTTTTAATTTTAGAATTTATTATTTATTATTATTATTTATTATTTATTATTATTTCATTAACGGGAAGACCCTTTTTAACAAAATATACAAGTTAAATTAAATTAAATTATAACCTAATACAATTAGACAAAATAAATTAAGTAAGTTAAGATAAGCTAAATTAACCTAATAACATCCCAATCAAAAATTTTCAAATTTAATTCTGAGAACAGATGATTTAAACTTGCTGAATGAAGTGTCAAACAAATCAATATATGCGTAGTAGATATTTACTTCCCGACACATCCTAGAAATAGTAGAATAATAACTATAGTTAGTTTTATGAAATGGTACAAACAAAATATTAGCATTTCTTAGTGTACGAGCAGGTACATGTAACTTAATACTACACAAAATTTGAGGACAGTCAACCAAAGAGTTTAAAATTTTGTAAATTAGACACAAATCAAAAGTAATTCTTCGAACTCAAAGAGTTTTCATATTTAAACAGTTTATTATTTATTATATTTATTATATTTCAAGCGAGAGGCGGCACAGCCGATTATCTCGCGCAAATGCATATACAAGTGCAGAACATAATGATTACATAAGAAAGCCATACAGTAAGTGATATAAAGAAAAGAAATAAACTAAGAACACATGATAAATTTATGAACTAGAATAAACTAGTACCCCATTTAAATTAGCTTGAACCTAAAAACACATCTAATCGGTTTTTAAAGTCATTTAACGAGCTGGCGTTTACTATTTCATTTGTCAGGGCATTCCAAGTATTACACACCCGAAGAGCAAAAAAGTGTTGACGGCACTGACAATGAAAACGTAGGTGAACCAGCTTATAGCAGTTACCGCGTAAGTGTACATTTTCACTAAACACAAACATCTCAGAGAGTGGGCAGTTATAGTGATTATGTATAATCTTATAAGTCTCAATTAAGTCGCCACGAACACGCCTGTCCTTCAGGGTTGGTAACTTCAAACGCAAAAGTCGCTGATCATACGGGAGGTTTCTTAGTTCGAACACTAGTTTAGTGGCTCTGCGTTGAACCCTTTCGAGAATTTCTATGTCCTTAGCTAAATAAGGGTTCCAGACACTAGCACTAAACTCTAATATAGGGCGCACGTAGGTTTTATACAACTTTAGAAACACTTTTAATTTTAGACACTTGAAGTTTATTTTAATCATATACAACAATGAGTTTGCTTTTTTAACGAGATGTGTGATGTGTGATGACCATTTTAAATCACTGCTGATAGTTACGCCGAGGTCGGTGTGTTCGGAAACTTTCTTTAGAGATTTTCCATCAAGGGTGTAGTCCTTTCTGGGATTGTTCGTACCAATATGCAGGATTGAACATTTGTCAACGTTGAGTGTTAGCATCCATTCTTTTGTCCAAGAGCTTATTTTATCAAGATCTGACTGTATAATGCCCGAGTTATGCCAAGCGTTATTGTAAATCTTAGTGTCATCAGCGAAAACACTAGAGTTCGATTCGATATTTGCGGTTAAATCTGCTATATAAACAAGGAATAAAATGGGACCAAGAACTGATCCTTGCGGCACTCCACTTTTTACTGGATAAGATCCGGAAAGAGAGTCGCTAACTCGTACTTGGTATGTTCGATCCGATAAAAAGGCTTCAATCCATTTTAGGAGACTTCCTCTTATCCCATAATGTTCAAGTTTTAACAATAATCTCTGATGTGGAACTCTGTCGAATGCCTTTTCAAAATCTAAATAAACAACATCTACTGGCGTTTGAGCATCGATAGATTTAGTCCACGAATCAACATTTAACAGCAAATTTGAAAGAACTGATCTACCTGGGATAAAACCGTGTTGACAATTGGGAATAACAGAGTTCGAGGTTAGAAATGTCGTGAGTTCTTTAGCTATAATTTTTTCCATACACTTGCAGATAATTGAGGTGAGACTTACTGGGCGATAATTGCTAGCTGAAAGTTTATTGCCTTTCTTGAATATGGGAATAATAATTGATTTTTTCCACTCTAAGGGAAGCAGTCCATGATTAAACGATAATTTCATTAAGTCAGAAATCGGTTCTGCCAAGCTTATAGCACAATTTTTCAAAAAATTAGGAGATAAGTTGTCTGGACCTGGACTGGAATCATTTTTAATATTAGCCAATTGTTTAGCGACAATATCTTTAGTAAACTCTACAGTTGTTATGGAATTGTGCACTTTTGTTGATTCGTCCATCACTGGCAGCGGTAAAGATTCCTCAAGAAACACACTTTGGAATTGTTGTGCAAGTATTTCAGTGGTAATAGTGGGATCGGAGGGTACGACGTTATCCACCGAACGAAGATTGATTGTAGATACCTTTGATGTGAGGTTTTGTCTTATGTACCTATAAAATTGTTTTGGTCCCGAGTCTGCAATTCTTTCTTCATACATTGCCTGAGCTTTCCTTAGTTCCGTGTTCAGATTATTAGCGTAACTTTTATAGTCGTTGAAAGATTCTGATGTTTTAATACTTTTGTATCTGTCCCATAACTTACGTTTTCTTCGTATTTGTGATTTAAGTTCTGGTGTAATCCAAGGCTTGTGCTTTTTAGATTTTACAACTTTGCGTAGAATGTGATCATAATTTATATTGTCAATATTAATTTTCAATTTGAAAGCTACAAATCGAAGAAACCTATTTTGAATACGTTCAATGCTATTAATATACACTAAATAATTAGGCATCCAAATTACCGAACAGTATTCGAGGTGTGGGCGAACTAACGATATATATAGGATCCTAAAAGTAACAATATTTGGAAATCAGCAGAAAATCTCTTAATAAAACCTAACATACGGTTAGCCTTAGATATAATTTCATTAATGTGCGTTACAAAAGTGAGTGACTTATCTAGCTTAACACCAAGATCACGTACTTCAAAAACTATCGGAAGCTCATGGTTATTCAATGTATAAGAACCCGTGATTGGTTTGTTGTGGCGATAGAACTTCATACAGAAACATTTAGTAAAATTTAACTCAAGGTCGTTCAGATAACACCATGCAACGAAGTTACAGAGTTCATTTTGTAATAACTGGACATCTAAAGGTGATCTGACAGTCAAATAAATCTTGATATCATCCGCAAATAATAAAAAGTTACATAAATTAAAAACACTTTTTATATCATTGATAAATAGCACAAAAAGAAGGGGACCAAGATGTGATCCCTGCGGCACACCCGAAGACACCTTAATTTCAGAAGATACATAGTTTTTAATTTTAACAAACTGGCACCTATTTGTTAGATAACTCACTATCCATTCGAGCAGATTCCCGATAACTCCATACGCTTCTAATTTCGCTATTAGTAGACAATGATTAACACGGTCAAATGCCTTAGAAAAATCGCCATATATGGAATCAACCTGATATCCAAACTCAAAAGCTCGTGAAATGTAATTCTCGTATACCAGCAAATTTGTTGTATAGTCAAATTTATACCCATTCGGAGTCACGTGATAATCTAGTAATTTTACGTATGTCGATTCTTAAAAATGCAATTTTAGGAAATAAATGACATTCCGTTTTGTAGGTTATCCTGACATATGCCAATTTCTAAAACAAGGTTGCTACGGGTTTATTCTCTTATATGAAATCAAACTGAATTTACAGGTTAAAGAAAACATAACATGTCGTAAAATGTAAATATAATAAAGATATGTCAGCTGCTACATTAAAAACCTGCTGCGTATAGCAAATTTTAAGTCAATTTCTGTGCATGCCTATTCTGTTATAGAACATTGCCATTTGAAGCCTATTTTCTTGCACAATCTATTTAGGGAAGAAACTGAATGTGAAAAATCTCCAGATTCTTCAACCAAGCATTTTTTAGATTTTTTATGGTTACAAATTCTTTAGCTACATACATTTTATATACAGTGTCTTGACTGCTTCGTCGACTTCCGTTTTTGCATTCTTCACTTTCTGGCTCATATTTTCGGTAAATTGTGCTCTCCGAGATATTTAACGCAAGAGAAGCACGGCGAACAGCGTTGGAGGGTGAAACTGTTGATTTACTATTATTAATATTGTACTCTTCATAAAAAAAAACGCATAATATTCAAATTAATTGTTGTGACTGCTCGTTATACCGCATGTCCGATGGTTTCTTTTAATTTCCAGTTTTCGGCTCAACAATTTTAGGTTTTATTACTCTTATCTCAATAACTTACACGAAAAATATAATCTGACAGATTAGAAACGTCAAATTTTTAAAATTAATTTTATGAATCGACATGCCTTTTTTTCAAATTTCTTCCATTTCATCTATTTTACTAAAGATGAACAGAGACAGACAAAAGTCACGTGACTCCGAATGGGTATAATTTTGACTATAGTAGATCTACCCTTGCAGAAACCATGCTGTTCGCCAATTATCAGATGTTTCATTAAGTTACTCAACTTTTGAGTGATAATGCATTCAAAAATCATTGGTATGCAACTGATTATAGAAATTGGCCTATAGTTCTTAATGTTAACTTTATCTCCACTCTTGTAAACCGGCGTAATAAAACTGGACTTCCAATACTCAGGAAAATGGCCCTCATTTAGGGAGAGTTTAAAAAGTAGCCATAGTGCTCTAGACCAGTGTTTCCCAACCTTTTTTCCTGGCGTACCACTTAACAAGACAAAAATATTTTGCGACCACTTAGTCACGTGGAGCTAATGATGGATGGAATATGTTTGTTATATTACTAATCTAACTAACCCATTTTCCAACCATAAGTATGAAAAATAAAATTCTGTGTAGTGTCATAATGTATTCCACACGAGAATGCTGAGAATATTGTCTAATATTACATATATTGAAACTAAAAAAGAAATAAGCTTTCAACATCACTTTTTGAAGCTGTACTGCGAATAAAAGTTGATCTGCATGGCAAGAAGTTGTGTTGCCATAATTGTTGAAATGTTTTCTTTTAAAAAATGTGTTTTTCTTCACTAACCAAATTTTAAAACATAATTTTTCCCCGTGTACAGATCAGCACGTACCACCGCAGTGGCCTCTGCGTACCACTAGTGGTACGCGTACCACAGGTTGGAAAGACTGCTCTAGACAATGTAAAATTACATTGTTTAACAAAGTAGGCTGGTGTACCCATTGTTGGACGCTGGATCCATTTTGATAAATCCAAGTTTCGTCCAGGTACACGAATGTTATATTTTCACATATAATCTCATAAGAGTATTAATTCTTTCCGGAAATTTTTTTGAGTGCGTTCCAACGTCGTATTAATTTGCCCGAGCGGGACGCGAGGGCAAATTAGGACGTTGTTGAATGCACGAAAAATAATTTCCGGATATGAATTAATGCTCGAATGCACATTCGGTAAGAAAATCGTAACGATACAAGCCCTCAAAGTTAGGCTGATCTACCTACAAAAAATTTCCAAGAAATTTTGTTGTTGTCTTGGATACGGCTCGTGAACTAATTTTTCTATTGGTCATTGATGAGTGTCGTACGATTTTCACTAGAATTTTGGTATTGTAAGAATTTCCTCAAATAAGTAATTTTGGATGCAACATGTTTTTGTTCACATAGAATTTCACGTCCATTTAACGACATGTTTGTATTTATAACCAATTGATTTTAGAATATTATATAGTCGTTTTCCCCTTATGGAATTCGAAATTTTCACGCGTGTTCTTTAACAGTCTAGCCAAAGTAAAGTGTTCATTTTTCAAGTGATAATTCCAAATCTATCATTGCAAATCTTCCCGAAATGTAAATTTTTTATAGTGCTATGTATCATTTTTTAGGTCCCGCCCAATAATACTTCTAATAGTTTTTTCAGATACCTACCTAAAACAGTACAAAGCCCAAAGTTAAACCAACAGTTAAGTTTTATGCACAAATACTTACGTCCCAAATGTCACTAAGCCTGGCAATGATTTCAGTTTCACTGAGGTCTGGCCTGTCAGCTTTATAATGCCTGTAGGCCTTTGTAATTTGTAAATTTGTGTCAGGTTTAATAACTTTCGGCATATTTGCTTTAGTATAAATTACAATTTGTTGATAGATAGGTATTCATGACGCCGATGTCCATAAATATTATGCCTAGTGACAAACAAAGTATGAAAGGACTGGCAACATTGCGCATTTAACTTAACCCCAAAATTACAAATTAGACACTTTTGTGAGCCACTTGTACTTAACAGCTGATTCTGACAAGTGTCACAAAGAGGTTCTAGGGAGTTTTATTATCAACCAATAGATGTTTTCATACCTGCCATTAACAAATTTCCAGTTTTTTAGACATGTTTAAGTGCAAATAATAAAAATTAGCGTTTAAAACGTGCTAATAATGATAAAAACACAATTTGAATAAATTAGAATAAATATCATAATCAGAAATATGTCATAATTGGCCGTGTTACCATGCAATATATCTCGAGATAAAGTTAACCTCGATGCTACGCGTCTCGGTAAACTACCTAATCTCTCGACAGTAATGAAACACTTCCCACCTCGGTATGTAATATACTATTTCTCACCACTTTAAGACAATATTCTTTATTACGTAAAAATACAAAAATAAGGGGGCACATCTAACACATCGATATTAGATAGCTAAATTCTAAATTTGTCCTGTGTCCTTATTTGTAACACCACAACGGTCTCCACCCGCTCAAAACCTCCTTGTTTTGTTCACATTCGGCGATAGACTCACACGTTTTTTTCCCGCACCTTCGCTCGTAAACTCGCGTCTCCTAGCGGCGCACTTCCATAGCACTCACCTGCAAAACGCTGAAATTAAAATATTTATCACAGACTACCAATATTTTTGAATTCTAATGAGATCCAAAGGGATCCAACCAATGAAATGCTGTTGCCGCATTTGCTCTACTGCATTCTTATTTGAAATTTAGTATAATTTAATATTGCTGACACAGAAGAGTGATTCCTCTCAGTTACGACAGACAGTTTGGTCACCTTTTTTTGGTAGTTTGATAATTAACCCCTCTTTCCATCTATTCGAGAATTTTTCAGAAATCCAATTTTGAATAATTAGGTGTAAGGTGCTTTGCCAGAATTTAGTTTGTAGCTATGTGCTAACTCCAAGCGTTTCTTGTATTGGCTGCTGTCTTCTCCTACTATACCAGGATTTCCTGTTGGTTTGTCCACTATATTAATAAAATATTTGGGTCACCTTTCCAAAATTGTTCTTATGTATAGTTTTAAACCTTTTTCATTTTCGATGATTGGGCGTATTGGGTAAATTTTAGTTTGCTAGTTGTTTTGTTATTGTATTTAATTCTCAAGTGTTTCTTAGTTCTGCTGCTACTTCTGCTTCGTGGGCTAATAAGTAATTTACTCATGTTCACTTATCTCATCTTGCTCTTTTTTTAACTGCAGTGTTTGTTTCTTTGTACTTTCTTCTGTATTTTGATTTTTTCTCATCTGTTTTTATACAATTTATTTGTCCTTTGATGCGACTTTGTTCAATCTTGTCCTAGATTTCTTCTGTTAGTCCTTCCTTTTTTTGGTAATAGCTCTATACCTGCTTCCAAAATGGCTTTTTCTACTTTTCCTGTTTCTCA
The DNA here is from genome assembly GCA_940337035.1 of Agriotes lineatus. Classification (NCBI taxonomy): domain Eukaryota; kingdom Metazoa; phylum Arthropoda; class Insecta; order Coleoptera; family Elateridae; genus Agriotes; species Agriotes lineatus. The sequence continues at coordinate 28,409 of CALNHX010001169.1, read as the reverse complement.
GTAAAGCTACCTTGAATCTAATTTGTTTGTGCCATTTTCTTTGCAATGTTTTTTTAGGATTTTTTAAGGTTCCTCAATTCTTACTTTGTCTAATTTTTGTTGGTTTAAAGTATTGCTTTGCTATTTTTAGCCTTATCTGTGCAACTATTAAGCGGTGGTCGCTAGCTGCGAACTTTGAGCAGATATTTTTTGTTGATTGTCAGATATAATTGTCTGGAGGCACCCATGTTTTCTTGTAGATTCGCTTATGTTGAAGCGTGTTCCTCCAATAACTAAGTAGTAATAGGCACATAAGTGAGCAAAAAGTTGTCCATTTTGGTTCATCTATCCAAATCCATGCTTCGTCATTATTGTTTCCATATTTTCGTTGTCACTGTCTACCTTGGTGTTAAAATCGCTCATCATTTTAATTTGTTTAAATCAGCGGTCAGTTGGCCGTAGAAGCTTCTTTGTCATCGTCGTTTTCTACCTCTGTTGGTGCGGGGAAATTGTATTAAGGTGTTATTTCTAACATGTGAAATCAAGCTGTGATATCACAGACTAGATTCCATGCTAGTAGACTCTTCTGCTCATGAGTATGCTTACTTACCCTTCTTTCATAGTTGTTATTTAACAGATTTTCTGAGTACTTATATCAAGGTTGCTCCAGTTATAGTTGTAAATTCTCTATTGCGATTTCGTTTTGCCGAGACCGGGAATTTCTAGTTTATAGTTTTAAATATCTGTAATTATTTGCGTTAAGCAGATTTCCATAATTGTTCATAGGCTTATGCCAAAAAGACTTTTATCTACATTAATTATGACTAGAACAAACTAGAAGGAGTACATATTTAGTTGATAATTGTGCATTTTATTGTATTAATTATATGCTCATTTTCTGAATTATTGGCCCATAGAAGGAACGGTTACATTTTGTTGCAGCACGAAACCGTTATTACGACATTAACAACTAGCCAGTTTGTTACACGACAAAAATGCGTTAAGGACATTAACAATCAGCCCCTCAAGCGTGCAAAACAAAATCATACGCGTGAGAGCCAGACCTGTTATCTACAAAATGACTTTATGGCATAATCGGGAATGCAGCCAAATACTCAGCCCCAACCCTCGTTACGAGATGTGCTGTAACAAGGCGCTCCGGCTATTAGATGCTCCGTGAAGAAAGGTCGTGGTTCTTTACTACCTGAAAGTTAGGGCTGTGCTTCGACACAAAGGGGTAAATGATGTTAAGTAAAGGTACGCCACCACTTTCTTAACTAAATCGGGAAAACAACATCAGCAACACAGGTGAAATTACTTTTTAAGTGGAAGTACGTAATCCACCTGGCTACTTCTACCTTGGCAGAGTTTGGTTGGCGAGTTGCACACAGTATCGACTTACCTTACAACATAACTCAATGAAGCAGCTGCTAAACTTCTTCTTACAACTGAAACAGTACGCATAAAAAAACGCATGCAAATACCATAAACACCAATGAAAAACATAAGTACTTGACAATGAACTCTAGTGAAATAAATAAAATATATGCAGGTGACAATGAACATGAAATTGACTAGTTAGATTTAAAAATGATCAAATAGATTAGTTGGGTTAGATAGCGCAACACGTTAACTTAATTACAAACAATAAACTTGACTGCAAATACATTATTGTGGCTCAAGACAAACGAAACTGCCACAAGTTACGTTACATAAACGAAGAAATACGACAACAATTCATTAAATTTAGCAAATAGCAGACAACATCATTAACAACAAAGGCGCTGATTGTTCAACACTCGACGGTGCGTTCAGTTTTTGTTATATACAGTAAAACTAATTTACAAGAACTTTTTACCTGAAGAAGATCAGCTGACTGCATATTTACGTGGGGCACTGTATGTGTAATCGCCTTTCCAAACAAACTGCCTTGAGATGCCTGAAGAAACGGAATGACGGCGAAATCGCAAGGGTTGACGTGGTGCGGAACCCAGCCTCGATGGTGTAGGCGATAAGGGTTGGCAAGATGAATTAGAATCTCCCGGAGGGCAAAAGACGACGTAACGACACTTCCAATACAGAAACCACGGGGCAACGTGCGAGATTTAACAACACGACGTCATAATTAAATTATATGGCCAAATCGTTCAGGGACGCACACAAGCTTTCCCATGGTGCTAATTTATCGCGACCGAAGCGATAACAACCATGCCACTGCAACGATGCATAAAGAACAGAGAACACGGAATTCTACGAACTCAATCAGCAGAGAAGAAGAAAGCATGAATTTATAAATAGATTTTGACGAATACAAAGGAGTCTGTAACATGTTAGCAACGGAAGAATTAAATCTCGATTAATAGTAAAGAACTGTAATGCGTTAATATCTGAATTGACGGAAATAAATATCTGATGGACGAAAGTATTGGTAACATTATTAAGCTTGGGCTTGAATAAATCGTAAAAGAGGTGAAAAGTTGCGAAAATAGCTAGGCTAGACAAATTGTTCTAACAATTTTAACAACAAATACTATATCAAAGTAAGTTGAAGTATATGTTGAATTATAATATAAAAATATTTTTGTTCTACTGCATCAAATTTCTTCAATTTTGGAGCGTTTAGATGCCGAAAACACCCACATTTTAGTACTAGGACTCGCCTTATATGCCTCGCTCGCTGTGCTTGTTTGGCTATAAACTGTGGCTCATCCAAAACGTCCTTAACTTCATACTTGTAACATAAATAGCTATTAAAAAATAGAGCTATTTAAGATATTTCAACATTTTATTGTAAATACGTCTTAACATAGCAAACAATGGTTATCGTAACACTACAAGATATTGGTCTTTACATTATCTTATATCTCATTACATAACATCATAATGGTACACCTGTAAATCTGTTTCAAGTAAATAAAACTAAGTTATCAAAGTAACATTTTACTGTACACTAAAATTTTATTCAAACACAAAAATAATGGAATATAAGGAACTACAGGTTCATTATCAAGTTATCAACACTTATTTTTACTTTATATTATATACATTAGGAGTATACATGTCGTTAATAGTTAAACTTCGCAATTGCAGTCTCTAACCTAGATTGTTTTAGTTTTTAAAAGATTCCTACTACTTTGTTTTAATAGTTCAGTGAATATTACAATTTTGACCTTAAGGTAGGAAAGCACAACCTGATATATCAAAATCTAGTAAAAGCTCTAAGCTACAGTTATTATTTCCAATTTATAACAGCCAAATCGTGTTTAAACATCTGCAAAATTCAAAGTTAACCAGGAAGTATCTAAGAAAATTATCCAGTTAGAGAGTACATAATAATTCATGTTAATAACTAGTTTTATTCAAGAAGTTATATGAAAGTAGATAAATACTGGTTTTGTCTTAAAGTTGAGCTTAATAGTAAATTTGGAATATTTAAATAAAAGTTAAAATTACTCTTATTGACATATTATTGACCAACAATGGGTTAAGCAAATCTGTTATTCCATAATTTACTTCTATATGATTTATAATTATACATACATAACAACCTTCGCTTCATTCTTCGATGTACGACTCTCGGTTTGCATTTGAAATTATTTAACTCTTATAACTCGCTACTACAATGTTACAAACACAACAACTATTCATCAGTCAATAGAATACAACACAAGTGTAGTTCATGTACAATGCATGGAAGTCATGATATCAAAAACAAGAGTGTGTAGTCAACGCTATTTCCATTTTTATTCGGGCGCTAAGTACAATCAAATGTAGAATTTTAATGCTGAGTACTTCTATATCTAATAACATGAAAGCTACTTTGTCGCTATTCACACAGCACATCTCCATCTTCAAGAGAACATTCAGCCGCACTACTCCTACACAAATATTATCGATTGCCATTAGTACTTGAAAATGCCCTTAGCGATTGATCCACCTTTTGACGGCCTCCTCCCACTCAAGCATCTCTTTGGACTTATTTTCATTTTGTACTTCTTCAGTTGCTTCCTGTTCAATACTATTATTGCCTTCACTTTCTTTACAGGTAGTATTTACAGTTTGTTCGACCTGCTGGGGCTTAAAAAACAATCCAAACCGTTAACCATCTTTATTTACTAACCAACAAATTCCTACATCACATAACAGTAAAACAGAGTGAGTAAACAAAAAGTTTAAAAGCGTGCTTTAATCTTCATAAACAATTGTCCAAGTGGTTTGCTGAATCTCTAAAGTTAAAAACTCTCACCACTACTTAACGTATTCTCCAGATATGTATTTAACAACTAAACTGTCATCTTCTGTAAAATTCTGAAACTATTATAAAACCTCTGTATTTCTTTTAAATTTGACTAAAAATGTCAGCTTAGCTGTTGAAATGTGTATCTGGAGCAGATATTAAGTTCCGATAGGGTTTTTAACTTTCGTGCTTTAATCTTAAACAAGCCTGCAGCTGCAACTTATCGCACTAGATCAACCTCTAGAAGCGGAGCTAACGGTGCTTGCAGTGGTGTGCATTGAAGTTAAAAGAACGGTGAACCCACCTGCACTCCGTAAGGGCCTGCATTTTGAACAGGCTGGTTTGCACCATAGTTCTGGTCTACATAATTTTGCTGTCCATGGTTCTGCACTGAATGGTTGTTGGCTGGGTTCATACAAATTTGCCCCATACTACTGTGGTTGAAGGCCTGCACCATGGGGTAGCCCTGAGGGTTTTGTGCATTCTGGCCCATTTCTGGAGGACTCGCTGGGTGCCGAGCGCGCAACTCTGCCATGAAACTTGCCTCCTGCGCATAACGCCTCTGCAGCTCCTGCTGCCAGCCTCCCTCTGATTCTTCTTCGCCATCGTCTTCAAAGTCTGTTAACATTTTGGAATTAGGAATTGGCAAATTCAGTTAGATATACGGGGTGTCCGATTTTCTAGTTTATTCATAGAGATCTCGCTTATCTTACGAGACATATCAAATAATCATAGGAAAGTTGTGGAATTTAGTTTTGGTCAATATTTTAAAATATAATTTGATCTAACCCTCTTAGTCTTTTAGATATCTGCAAAAATAGAAGGAGGTAAAATTTATTTTTAAAATATTAACCAAAACTAAATTCAACAACTTTGTCTAAGTTAAAACAAATACACTAAACTTGAGTGTATTTGGTTAAAATGACATCGTATTTCTGTCAGGATAAGCAAGATTCCCATGTCTAAATCCAAAAAACTGGCAACCTGTATATGGAAAACTATTTCAATAATCAAAATTTATGAACATTTTTAGTTTGCTATTTAACCAGCAAGGCAGAACATGCCAAGAACTCATAAGGAAGAAAATTTACTAATTAGATAGGTAGATACCAAAAACATGCTACAAAGAATAACATGCACTAACTGTCCATATTTTTTGCATTTCGTTGGTTGAAGCAAATACAAAAAGCAAAAGCTTCCAGTTTCTGCAACTAAATAATGCAATATCATGATGAAAATATGTAGTATGTAAAACAAAGACATTCCGTGATGTATGGAGTGTCAGACTGGCCCAGTGAGCAATCAGACAAATACAAGGTGGAATTTGGCATTTAAGGGACAAACAGTAATTATAATAAAATTAAAAATGCGATTCAAAAACATTAAGATTTAGAAATAGCAACTGCGGTTTGCACTACATTTTTTTTTTCGTTTTGCACGAACTGTTATAATATTGCCCCACTTCTGTAGACTTTTTCAGTTCTATACCGTTCTTGGACTTGGTGCTACGCTCTGAACGCGTGATACCATGCAGCATCACTTGACAGTAGGAGTGTAGCAAGATCAAACTTGCTTTTTGTGATGGACTTTCCTAATTTTGGTGGTGCAATGCGTGCGATGTCTTGTTTTCTATACCACCGCCATATAAAGTGACAAGAAATCGTTCTCCTGCCTCTGCATTTTTTCTGAATCTATGTCCTGTTCTTTGAATGCTTTAGCAAGTTGGTTTAGATGCAAGTACCTCTAGATGATGTTAATAAATTTTGTTTTTCCTTGGTTGAAAAGATGAGATGTTATATCACAGCCACTAATTACATGTTAAAATAGAATGTTCTCGGCTGCTTCTTCATACTTTAATGATTTTAAGGAGTACAGTTTTGCAGCAGTTAGTAGAACAAGGAGATCGATGACTTCGCTGATGATGGTAACAGCATCGACTGCAGTGGTGATGAAACTGATAGTATTAAAGATCAACACATCAGCATCTTTGGCAGCCTGTTTGACTAATATATTTGACTCTTCACGAAGAAATTGTGCATTGATACATTTTTGGGCGTCAAAATTCCACAATGCAACTTTGAAATTTTCTTAAAATATACAATAAATTCAAAATAGTAAACCAGGATACTTTATACAACTGCCATGATGTTAACCAAGCTAAAAACTTTTATACTTTAATATATGTTATGAAACAGTCCCAAAATACCTTCTAAAATATCAAAAATATCCTGTAGAGGTAGTTTACTCGTGAAATTAATTGATAGGTATTAGAAGGAAATAATAAAATAAGAAAAAACTCATGAAATAACCTCTGCAAGAAGATATTAAATACGATATTAAACAATTAAAATGCAAAATAAAATTGAACATCAACCGGACATAACATAGATTGTAATATTAAGCACAATACCTATTCAGGACAATAAAAAAAAAAATTGAACCTATATTAAATACAAGAAGTCTAACATCTCTACCCATTCATTGATATGTAGTGGACAAAACTTGGTCATAAAACAGCCATTAAGAATTCAGACCAATACCAATACTAGACACTTCTACAAAAATGTTCTAATCAATATGGTTTAATAATAAACAAGTTGATGTATGAGGGAAACTAATAAAGTTATCTACTTCATTACGATTTGATTGCGCCACTATTCACTTCGCAGGTCTGTGCGTGCAATTTACGTTTTCCCATTCTGTAACGCATGATTTGAATTTGGCGTGTCTCCCTACCGCTTGGATATTGCTCCTATCGACAAGAGAAGTGACTTGAACTTGGCTTTTGTTTTTCCGGCGTTCCTCTTCCGTTTTGGTGCTTAATGGCCAGCAGTTAACGTCTTTTGAAAGTGTCCAAGTTTCTGCGGCATGTGGTTTGACTAAATTCACCTCGCTGTGCAGCGGATGATCACAGTTTTGAAAGTTTTTCAGGATGTTGCAATTTTGGAATTTTTAAAGGAAGTTACCTTACACCATTTTTTGGTGGATTGTGTGGAAGTGCTGTGCTAATCGTGTTTGGCATGCGGCTCGACTATCTGAGGTAAGTCGCTTGTTCGCAGGTTTGTCTCTCCCTTTGCCTCCCTGTATTGTTCACAGCAATGATTGAGGGCATCAATCTTGGCCCCGTATTGGCTTTTGAAGCACCTGTCGATCCCGGCCTGTCTTTGGGCTATTTTGGGGTTTTGCCTCAAGCGATCTGTGCCAGCTACGTGACCCTTCTAGAAGGCAGAAGGAGCAAGGAGCTTGACAAATGAATTGAGTAACATGTTTTCTTTTTGCTTTAATTAAAACCATTTAATACTGTGGACAGGGATTCAGTGCTTGATGTACAGCTGCGGAAATATAAAGCGGCACAAGCCCTGTAGGGATACATTCCATTATTTTGATAGGGTAAATTGGGAAACTGCAGTAAGCATGTGCCATTCATTAACGTCATTCATGACAAAAATGTTTTCAAAAATGTATCGCCACGCAAATGCAGCAACCAAGGCAAGAATCTTGCAGGGATTAGAAGACGGGTGGTTGTACAGAAGAATAGGGGAGCGGTTTAATGTCAGTAAGAGCACAGTAGAAAGAATAAGGCGAAAGTGGGTTAGCGAAGGGAGCATCAAGAGGAAAGATGGCACGGGACGAAAGAAATGCACGACTGATGAACAAGACGCTGCATTATTAAACTTTTTAAGGAATAATCCATTTAAGACAGCAGTAAGTGCTTGTAAAAATGTTGGTTTTCCAGCTACTATCAGGGCAGGAAGAAACAGGGTTAAAGTAAGTGACATTTCAAACCACGCCGCTGCTCAAAAACCATTTCTGTCAGAAGAAAATAAGAGAGAATGACTGGAATATGCCAATGAATTTGTAAACAGGGATGTGCGCTTTTGGGAAAACGTGATTTTTTCTGATGAAAAAGTCTTTCAATCATTTCACAACGGGCGTATTGGCGTTTACAGACCTCGTAATTGTCGGTTTCACGAACGGTATGTTCAGCATATCCAGAATAGTGGGCGATTTTCTGCAAATATGTGGGGATGGATTAGCTATCAAAGAGTTGGGGTTTGCTGGCACATTAACGAAAGGTTAACCAGAGCAGTATATTTAAACATTCTTGAAAATGTAATGCTGCCGTCAGTTCAAACTCTACATCCTAATGATTTTTTCTTTCAAGAAGATAATTCGCCGATACACACATGTCGTAGAGTCCGAGAATGGTTCGATAACCAAAATTTTAACATATTACCATGGGCATCGAGAAGTCCAGATCTGAATCCCATGGAAAATATTTGGGCTTTACTAGTTAAGAAATTATATCGGCACAATTTTCGCCCGAGAAATCAAGACGAATTGGTTAACGCAATACAAGAAGAGTGGGATAACCTAGATAATGAATTTATTCATAAACTTATTGAATCCATACCTAGACGTTTAGATGCAGTAAGAAATGCCAATGGTTATATGACAAAATATTAATATTACTTTTTAAATTTGTTGTTTTACGGTGATATAGTTAGAATTTATTGTTGTATTAACCGGTATTAACATTTCTTATTATTTTAATTCAGTAAATATCCAGTTGCTTTGTATTTTTATTGAATGTATTCACAATGTACACTGTTGCTACGAGTACAATGTGTTTTTCAGTGAAATTTTAGACTTGTTTAATATTTCTTAGTAGGCGCAAAAGCCCGCTTACAAAAGACATAATTAACACCCGTATTCATAGTCGATCGCCAGCGGATTGCCGGCGACTCGCCGGAGTTTCGTTATAAATAGTATGTTGGCGGCACTGTACGTCTATGTCAAATTCGAGGTGATCAGGCTAGGTTTTCAGTCAGTTTTGACAGAAACTGACACAAAATCTAACCTGCTAACCTCGAATTTGACATAGACGTACAGTGCCGCCAACATACTATTCACAACGAAACTCTGGCGAGTCGCCGGCGATCCGCTGGCGAACGACTATGAATACGGGCGTAAGTGTCCTGCTTTATGATTCCGCAACTGTACCTCATTTGTGGCTACAGTACCTGCTGAATTCCATCAGAATTTCGGAAGCTGTATTTGCCGTTATGTACAGTTCGCTTTATGAACTACGTACTTGAATGCACTAATGTTTTTCCATCCACAGAGCAGACATGAATTTCCGCTACACCTTTTTAAACTGTGGTAGTAGTGTTTAATATAATTTATAGTTGCACTTTTAATTTGTTTTACATGCTAATTTTCACGCAAGCCAAGTTTGTCTTCTGAGGTGCACCTTAAATTTGGCCTAGATTTATTATCATACATTTAATCAATGTTTAGCAAATAATTACCTGTACTTTGTACTATATGATATTGAATTCGTGATTATTATATTGTGATACTAGCATTGTGGTCTTGTTTTTGTGTTACTGCTAGCTGAGCTGTTTTTGAGCTTTCTTTCAGAATATGCTACTGGAGTTTACTAATTCTCTATGAATGTCTGGATAAACTTGTCGTTAATTAAAAAAGATTTGTTGGCGCCCATTTTGGCTTTTAAATTAATCGTTAGTACTCAAAGAACTGCACGTCATCTTCCTGAGTTAGTCTGACCGGCAATTGTGTCCATGTAGTCATTAATATTATCTTTGAGCGATTTAGCCGACGAGAGTCATTTTTAATTAATCATTGTAACTAGCTAAAAATATTATATTTGTTTTGGTAATTATCTGGTGTTTTACCTAATCAAATATATATTTGAGTGAACATATTTCTCCGATTTGAGCTTAATCCCAGGTATAAATCTTTGACGCCCTTAGTAAGGGGGTGAAACGTCACATCTCTATAGGCAAATTTACATTAATTGATGTAATTTTTTTCTTTTGTCGGTATCTCAAGAATGGAAAGGAATTAACCTAAAGTGAATATGATTTTTTTTGTTTAGAATCACTTCTAAAACACATGGTGTAAGTTTGTCGGTTACCTCAGGAAACACCCTGTATATCTCTTTAATGTTCAATGCTTTTTGTGATGTAACCTAAGCTTCTTGAATAATTAAAAATTACCATTGAAATACATATACACGTTTTATATTTATTACAAATCACTCACAAAGTCGCATACGACACATTTTATGATGCGGCTCTCATAACCTTCAAATTGTTTACAGGGCCCGTTGAAGTTGGACAGCCCTGTACTACATCAATTGTTTCTGTCATGGTTGGTACATAACTTTTTCCCTTGTAATATATGCCGATTTTGCAAAAGCTTTTAATGAAATAGATGATATATTATTAGTGTGGCAGATAGGGTGACCACCTTTAAATTTATACAAACCCTGAGATCCTTCGTGAGTGAAAAAAGATTTTTCTTCAATGAGAAATACAGAATGTGTATAGAAAACAAAAAGCAAACAAATAAAAACAATGGTTTTATTACTATTAATCGTTAACAAATATAATACAGGGTGTAACCAAATACTTGCCCATAACTTGCCCATATCATACGTCACAAATTGGCCAAAAAATTTCATACTCGTATAAGCATAGTTTCAATTCTCAACCTTTACGGAGATATTAATGGCGGGGGGGGGGGGGGGTTAAATGAGGTTTATAACATTTTACTGTAAATTGGAAAAGGATATTCATAGAAAAATTGGCAAATCTTTTCTACCAGTAGAAGGCTTATTTATGAAATGGTTTGAAATTTTTACGTACGGCTTTAAGAGATTAAAATTTGCAACTCGTATAAATGTTTTTATTAAAAATTGACAATGTTTTAGGTCGTTTTAATTTTTTCTTAAAACCACTAGTTGTTTATAAAACAATCACATTATGGGTTGCCAATTTCAACACCATAAAGCCATATACATTTTTTTTAAATCTCAAGTAAGTCTTCTATTGGCAGAAAATATCTCCTTGACAAGTATCTCATTAAATTTACTACTATTATTATCCATATATTTTCTAAATTGATTTACCAAAAATTATATACTTTTACTCCTAATTTTCTGAATTGTTATGTTTGGCGTATAGATTTATCTATTTTATAAATATTTTTCTACTGTGTTTTTTTTTTGTTTAAATACGAGTATTGTTAGTATTTTTGTGATTTAAATTAATGAAATTATAAATAGTATAGGTCTTTTTTTTATTTCTTTGTCATTTTTGTAAAATACTCTCTCAATCATTAATGATTTTTTATTTTGCAATAATAAAGCTAAGAGATAGAGTAACACGGTCAATACATCATCATGTCTCACACCTCACACAACGGTTGCTGCGCAAGCACAAAAGGCGCAAGTTGAGCATTGTGCCGCCAAATGAAAGCGCATAAAGCAACAGTCTCTACACCGCACGGTAAAATGAGGTTATTGATAATACATACATACATACAATAACGAAACTTATGCTAATATTATACATACAATAGTGTTCAAGGGTACTTGAGACACAGCTAAGGGATGCGTCAATAAAGATGGTTGAGAACCCCTGTTCTAAAGTTAACGGTTTTGGAGATAATATCGATTTTATTTAAAAAAGACTCAACGTTACCTAAACATTATGATTTTTGTGAATTACTTTACGAGTGAGAAATGGCAATTTAAACACTCGAATACGAACACAATAAACAACGAGGTTTGAAAAGAAAAATTTAACCATTATTGACTCAAGAGATAAGAATCACGAATAACGAAAAATACATAAGTGAATTACCTCTAGTATCAAATGAGATTAAAAACAAAACAAATACTCAAAAATGTTGTACCGAATTACCTATATGAAATTTCTCCTGGTTGCTGAATACGATTGAACCTAGAAAGAATCTAACGTAGCAGTTCTGCATTTTAACTATTAAAGGGTTAAATTCGAAATATAATCCTATTATTTAAGAAAAAGGCAAATAGCAAGAGACGATGCGCACGTGCCGCCCGCGATGTTTGCGGCTATTATGTGAAACGTATTGTATTTTCATTAATATAATTGATGGTTAGGTATATTGAGACATTATTACAAAATAAGTGCAACCCGGAGAAATTATTACAAAACCCGGAGCCCGGAGACGCGGTATAGAAAACCTGACACTCCGGGTGAAACCCTGAGAGGTGGTCACCCTGGTGGCAGATTCAAAATCTCTAAATTATACCTACAATTAATTATTGATTATTTTTGTTTGATCTACTTCAATGTCTGCATTATGTTAAAATCTCTTGTTTGCAGATGATCTCAAGATTCTTTTTTGATAACTGATATAAAGAAGATTCTAAAAACTTGGTAGCAGAACAGTGAAGGATGGTAGACATGCAGGAGGTCTAAATGTAATACTTATAGCAAAAAAACGTGTCATAAAGCAAATCTTAGACCACATAAAACCATGCTAAGTACAGTTACATATGGATGCAAAATGTGCATGCTAAATAAAGTAACAAAAAACAGGTTGGAAGTGTAGGAAAAGAAGATGTGTATTGAGAAAAATCTATAGAGAACGAAAAACAAAGGAAAGATAGGTAAGAAGGGAGAATGAGAAGTTAAAAAGGCTATATGGTGAGGCAATAAACCTAATACATAAAAGCTCAAAGATTATGGTGGTTGGGACACGTAGTAAAATTGCCAGATGACAAAATAATGAAAGCAGTATTAAGAACAGTCCTAAATGATACAAGACGGAAAGCAGGGCCCTATAAGTGGAAGTGAGTAAAAAACACTGGAAGAGGAAAACAGAAAACAGGCAAGAATTGAAGATCATAGTTTGTGTAACTGTGATATATCGAGGCTGGTTCAATGGAAGCACATTTATAATTTCACAAACAAGTTGCAGTTGCATTGAATTCTATCGATTTTTAAAATGTCTTACAATAAAAAGTCCATCCAAATAAGATCAATGTACCATTGGTGACATGGAATAGTCAGCGTACATATATCAAACAAGTAGAGACACTCACTGTCGGTTCCTTTGATGTCAACATTCCGATTTGGATGACCTTGAACGGCTCCTGGGGGGTACTTTCCGATAGTACTAACAGATGGCGCTACTACTTTGTCACATATGATTGGTAGCAGAGCTAGTAACTGGCTCTGATTGGTAGAATTTTGTGCTGCCATCTGATAGTCAAGCTTAGAAATACCCCCCGAGTTACTGTCCCTGGCACTCTAGACAGGTTTCAACATTTGGCTTAAGTGTCTCTACTTGTTTGATGTATGTACGCTGGAATAGTTTCCAGCTGTATTTAGCTAGTTACCAAGTTTTGCAGAGTAAATAGTTGCCAATAATACTATAATCCCATTTTTAAGTGGCAAGGGATTTCCTCCTTAAATAGCTATTTAAGTAACAAGGAATGTAAGGACCTATTAACATTTGAGGTAGACAAGTACAAGCCAAGGCAAAGGCGAGGCTTGTTGCCTGCCAAAATTGTTAATAAGCGATACATTCCGAGTTATCTTATTATATTTTTTCCCTCTGCTCATCAAAATGTTTCTAGTTTTTTAAGAAATCGTTTGGTTTCTCACCTGTCACCAGGATTTATGTTGATTTCAAGCCCTTTCATGAGTCGTTACCTGTGAGTGTCATATGTCACATAAACACTTGTAATTATAAACAAAACGTTTAAGTCTGCATCTTGCGTCGTTAATTATATTATCCTAGCAACTTAATAATAATATTAAGTTCCGTTGGCAAGGGAAAGTAGCAAACAAATATTATCACCAACTTACATGCTTTGTTACTAAGGCTGTATCACTGACTTACATGATCGACAGCGGGAAAAAATTGTTACAAGAATGCCTTGGTGTTTATAGAGAACTTTACTATTCAAAAACGGCAATTGTGAAATGGCAAAATAAATTTTTGAAAGGCAAAAGACAATTTTAGAGACCTCCACAGCCATTATCATTAATTAAATAACAACCTCAGGGATTGGCGTCCTCCTGATTAGCTCCTTATGAAAGTAGGTGAAACATTGAGTTCTTCTATCTTAACCATGACATGGTCCAATCTCGTAAGTAGTTCCTTAATTAAGGTAATAGTACAGTAAAATTGTCGGAAAACGCCCCGGCACCTTAAAAAACTTGGCCGAGGCGATTCCTATTGCCCCGTGATTTAGGGTTATTAGACAAGTGTAGAACCAAAAATCCGTGTCCCCACCCCCTGTCAAACAGCCGCCATCTTGAAAACATTTTGAAATCATTTTTTCTCGCAATCTATTGGTCGTACAGAAAAAGTTATAGAACAAAATATGTTGGAAATAAAATTCTACACTTCTTTGGTCATTACCGCAATACTGAGAAGTTGGTATTTCGAACGGTAGAGGGCGACAAAATTACCAAAAATCGGTTTCCGCCATTCTAGCTCTGTGGGGGTGTTTGTTTTGGAAAATTGCAAATGCGAAAGTTGTAGTGCTTGAAAAAATGTGCAGTCATGAGATTTTGGTCCTCGCCGACTTCTTCTTTGCGAACAAAACAGTAATCGAGCATTTTGTATGAACAGAACAGAACGTTTTTCCATGAAATTTTACTCCTAACTGGTGCGTAAAATGCAGATGTTCAGAGAAAATACCTGGGAAAAAGGTTTATCATTTTTCACTCACGAATAAACACAATTTTTGGTAACTTTGTTGCCCTCTACTGTTCGAAATACCAACTTCTCGGTATCGCGGCAAGGCCAAAAATGTGTAGAATTTTATTTCCAATATTTTTTGTTCAATAACTTCTTCTGTGCAACCAATAGCTGGGCATAAACACACATTCAAAACCGGCACGAATGCAGTTTTTCGTGGCGGTTTTGAACGTGTGTATATGCGCAGCTATTGGATCGCTAGAAAAAACAATTTCAAAATGTTTTCAAGATGGCGACTCTTTGACAGGAGGTGGGGGCACAACTTTTTGGTTTTACACTTGTCGAATGACCCTAAACCACTGGGTAAGAGGAATAGCCGTGGCCAATTCTTTAAATCTAATACGACATTTTTACTGTACTATTTATCGCAACCAGATGTGTAAACTTTGTAGATAGAAGTTTATTCCAGTGACCGTCAATCAGTTTAAACAAGTAAACTTTTTTTTGAGATTATTGTTAATTTTTGATGTATAGTTTATTATGCAAAGTTGTTCTGTTTGATGTCCTCTAACTACCCTTAAATTTAACCCAGCATTAGACGCTACTATGAGCACAACCTTCACACTTGCATCATTTTCTTAGTAATTCGGTGATTCAATCAGGTATACTTTTCCCACCCCATCATACCCTCAACGTGACCTTCTACTACAATGTGTTTACTGGCTTGCATGACAGTTCAACTCAGTATGCTTGCTGCAGCCCTTTTAGTTAGGTGACGTGCGACAGTGTGAAGGTAGCCTTCATATAGCGACTAACGACGTAGGTTTCAGTTTTCAGTGTTGATTACCACACAGACATCGACGGGTCGGTGTTTTACTTCAGTTTTGTGTATATTTTGTTATTTTTGTGTGAACTTTTATACAAGGAGGATGGTGACTCAGCAGAATAAATCAGGCAACTGTACCGTACTAGTACTTGATAATTCCATTATCTATCCTGTGTTTTTTGTTTACATTTTCATTATAAAATGCCAAAAACTTATATTATCTTTTATTATTGTTATAGAGTACCCGTCAAGTGAGTTGGAAGCTTTAGATGAAAGTGAAAGGGTGGATGCCATTGCTAGTAATGCCAAATCTCCTTTAGAATGCTGGGAGCTATTCTTCCCAGCAGAATCAATTCAGGAAGTAGTAACCTGCACAAATGTTTATCTGAGACAGCGACGACAAAGATATGCTCGGGAAAGAGATTGTCCTGACACTACCATGGAAGAAATCCGAGCTCTCATAGGACTGCTGTATTTAGCTGGCGTCAAAAAAACTCACCATGTCAACCTCCAAGAATTGTGGACAGATGGCGGTACAGCTCCCGTATGTTTTACAGCCACAATGTCGCAGCGAAGATTTTATACATTGCTGAGTGCATTACGATTTGACATCTTGGACCGGAATGAACGTAAATCTATTAATAACCTAGCACCTATAAGAAAACAGTTCGATGATTTTGTTGAATGTTGCAAGAACAATTATCAAGTAGGTGAATACGTAACTGTAGATGAAATGTTGGAGTCGTTCAAGGGGCGCTGTAAATTCCGACAATATATTGCAAATAAGCCTGCGAAGTACGGCATAAAATTTTACGCATTAGTGGATGCAAGAACATTCTATATTACAGCAAATTTAGAAATATATGCCGGAAAGCAACCACCTGGACTTTACCAGCTTGACAACAGCGCAGCTAAAGTCACTAAGCGGATAATCAGTCCCATCTTGACACAGGTCGAAACGTAACGATGGATAACTAGTTCACATCTATGCCCTTGGCGATGCATCTTCTAAAGAACCATAGGACAACAATCATCGGAACTGTAAGGAAAAACAAACCAGAAATACCTCCAGAGTTTATCAACATAAAAGAAAGAAAGCCTCGGAGCATATGTTTGCTTTCTTCGAAAGTGCTTTGCTTGTTTCCTATATTCCTCGAAAAGGCAAAAACGTACTGCTAATATCAACCATGCACGATGACGACGCTATAGACCCAGATACAGGAGACCAAGTAAAACCAGAGGTCACTACTTTTTACAATCTTACCAAGGGCGCAGTTGATGTGGTGTATGAAATGAAAACATTATACTCAGTTTCTAGAGTGAGCTGTAGGTGGCCCTTCACGACATACTTTTCAATGTTGAATATTGGTATCGTAAATAGTTTCATAATTTACAAAGCCAACAATAATAATGGAGACTTCATAAAGGAGAGACGTCTGTTTATAAAAGATTTAGCTCTTGCACTTCTCAGACCACAACTCGAGACCCGTATACAGATTACAAATCTATCATTGGCATTGCCTACCTCGATAGGGAGGATTGCTGGGATATCAATGCCAAATCCGTCACCAGCAGGAGATGTAGCCAGCCGCTTTTGCTATTTGTGCCCCAGAAAGAAAAATAGAAAAAGCAAAAAACAGTGTACTTCTTGCAGGGGGGTTATTTGCCAGGAGCACAGTTCCTCTATTACTTATACATGTTCTAATTGTTTAGAGGGCTCATCAGGCTCTGACTAAAATTAAACCGTTACAATTAAAATAAATGCAATACATATATGAACTGTAGATTTATTTTATTTATTCACATACACATATATTCCTAATATGCAATTTAGAGGTGGTAAAACAAAATATGTGTAGCATGAAGGTTACCTTCGAAGCGCGACTAACGGCGTTTTGAAGAACCTAGCGACTAACGCCGGGTTAATGACCATATTTATGAATCACCCTGTATATTATAGCGTTTAATAGTCAATCTGGTAAGTGGTAAGCAAAATTGACAAAATGGTGGACAAATAAAAAAATATTTAGCAGTGATTATTAAGTACCTACTACACAAAATACAGCTAAGGGCCATTCTCTCTCCTGGCTGCCATATTTATATTAGTGATACCTACCTCAGAATATTTTTTAATGTACACTATTTAATTTTAGGAGACAAAAATTTAATTGGCAACAGTGAAGCCTTCAAAAATCATAACCACAAATTGCAAACAACATAACCCCATTTTGTCATGTCTAGTTATTCCGCATGCGTATCAACAAAGATGTCACCCAAGCATAGCCTGCTGGGAGGAAGAAGCATCGTGAATGAATGATACTTTTCCCATTTAATTTTAATTACATGAAAACCATGGCTTTCTATTACTTCTCTAAGTGCTGTAGCTGCTTACATAAGATACAATTTCAAACTCCTGTTTAAACTTTTTTGCTTATTTTGTTAAGTATCATCACACATAGGCTATTAACATTATTTCCTAACACACCGTACATTATATAGGAGGCAATTCAAACAAAATTAGTACATTATATGCCAAGGACGAGACAAGCATGATTTTTCCCAAGGTGTAAGTTTGCAGCCCAAGGGTGAACCCCCGCGGGCTAAAAATACACTGAGGGAAAATGGCATTCTCTCCTACTGTATATATGCTACTTTTTCCATGACAGAGTAAAAACACAAGAAACAAGCATTTTTATAAAGTACTACAGTCAAATCGGAATTGTACTACAATATTTAGTAGCCTCTGAATTGTGTTTCTCTTATGTTATAAATACCATGACAATATACAAATCTTATATCGTTTATAATGAAAATTCGCTACAGAGCAAATGTAATAGTACATTATAGGCCAAGGGACAGAAATGCAAGATTTTTCCTAAGGTGCGATTTGTAGTTCGAGGGCGAAGCCCGAGAGCTACAAAGCACCAAGGGAAAAATAGCATTCTGTCCTGAGGTGTATATACTATTTTTTACGCCGGCGAAAACACAAAAATTAAGAAAGAATAAAAATTTGGTCAAAGCGATCTGTAATAATTAGTAGTTTGTGGAATTTGTATCTTGAGAACCATGGTGACTGAAAAAATTACTTATAAACAAACTGACATTTGTGAATACAGCTTTGAAAATTATTATTATCCGGTGATGGAACAAGAAATCAAGGAAGAACCTCAAGACATTGCTGATACTGCTTCTGCAGTGATTCTTAACTTGCTACCAGAGAAATCTAGACATTTGTACGATGCAGCTTATAATCGCTTCAGAGAATGGTGTTCCGAAAAGAAAGTGCAGAGCTACACAGAAAACGTAATGTTGGTTTAATTTAATGAAGTTTCTAAGAAATATAAGTCATCTACTGTATGGGCACAGTATTCCATGATACGATCCTGTTTACTATTGTATGATAACACTGATATAAGCAAGTGCCCAAAATTATTGCAGTTTTTGAAAAGGAATTCGGTAGGGTACCAGGCAAAAAAACCAAAGTCTTAACTAGAGACCAAATTGAAACTTTCTTGTCAACAGCAGAAGATAACGAGTATTTAATGATTAAAGTAAGATAACAATAACTATCTACTGACTTGCAATTTTAACTATAAATTTTTATATTTTCTAGGTTGCTGTTATCTTTGGAATTGCGGGTGCATTACGTTTAGATGAATTGGTAAAAGTTACACTTGATGATATTGAAGACGTAAATTCATCTCTAATTGTCAAGGTTCCGAATACAAAGACTAAAATACCGCGAAATTTTGTAATTACTGGTAGTGAAGGAAACATAAATTTTATTGGATTATATCGCAAGTATGCAGAGCTTCACCCTTCTAATGTCAACCATCGTCGGTTGTTTATATTTTATAAAAAAGGAAAATGCACGACTCAACTAGTAGGCAAAAACACTTTTGGAAAGATACCAAGCATGATTGCAATCTACTTGGGTTTATCAAATCCGCTGATGTACACGGGTCATTCTCTACGCAGATCGTCTGCGACTTTACTCGCAGACTCGGGAGCTGACATCACCACCATAAAAAGACACGGTGGCTGGAGATCTACGACTGTAGCCGAGGGGTACATTCAAGATTCCGTTCAAAATAAAACAGATATTGCAAACCGAGTCCTCCAAGGTGCAAGTTCCAGCACGTGTGTCAATCAAAAAACTATAAATGTGACATCCGACGAAAAAGTATTGTGTGATTTTCCAGCTAATATTAATTTTAGTAATTGTGATACTGTTTCATTTACTGTAAATGTAAATAAATAAGTTCTTAAGTTTGCATTCATACTACTACTTTTCTTATTGTCAAATAATAATAAAAACTCTCTAGGGAGAGAATATGTCACATTATCTCCCTAGGGAATAATACTTCACTTCTGCCCCTCTTTTGTTACCGGAGAAACTAACTTCTCCTCCCGCCAGTGAAAAAATATTTTATTTCTAAGGAGAAAATGTCTTATTTCTGTCACAATTTTTATAAGTAGGTAGAAACTGATTTCTACTCCTGGTTGTGGCAAAAATTAAATTTTGTTGATATCAACAATTGGCTTTATATACCAAAAAGTCAATGATTTGTAAAAACATCTATCATGGCATTACAAAATGTACCAAATTTTAGTTGTAAATTATTTACATCGTTATGTTCTTCAGAATACCCACTATTTTGTTTACTGTATGTAAGTAACAGATAACATTTCACATTTAAAAAATGTTAAACTGGACTAATAACATAATCCTACACAGCATGCACAGAGACTTGATGGAAACAATCTATGTTAGGTAACTTTGGGTAAACAGCATCTATCCAAACAATGCAACTTATTTTACTGGAGAATTGAAAGGTCAAAATGGGATGATTTAAGGAGATACGATATTTAATACAATATTTCCTTGAATTTGAATAATGGTTCAGTTAGTATATGTATTATGATGGGCATGTATGTTACACACATAAAGTTTAATAATTAAAATGGTACTAGATAATCGAGTAAATCCTTCACTTCAATGTAGCCATCCAAATATTAGCCTTAAAGTTACATTTACCGCAGCTACCATGGCAGTGGCATTATAAGAACATAATAGTATTGCCCGACCTACAAAGTATGACAATGCAAAAATGAAAGTGGTTCGATGAAGACGACTTACTACTTAAATTTTACAATTTAACTTGTATCTCTTCAATACTGCTCATACTAATCTATACATTGCTGCATACCCATTTAATATAAAGCTACATAATATATAATCACCTGACAGTCTCCAATGTCGCACATCCAGAGTTTTGGTTTCCATCACCTATATAAACTGAAAATAAGTCTACTGCAACGCATGAGATTATCTAACAGAAATTGTATTATTAGCTGGAGAGCTGTGAATTTATATGTCATTCTTTCACAAATATGATTTCTTGTTCCCCATTTCCTTAAAAAAATATAGTAAAAACCACTCTGTAGTGTCGTCATCGTCTACTTTCATGGATCAGGTCTCGCAACTTGTTCCGGATCAACACACCAACTTTTTCTTGGCCTGCCAACATCTCGTTTACCGGTTGGTTTGTATTTGTGAGTCGATTGGTATTGATACGGTTCATATGTTTTTTCGATCTTTTTTTATATTCAAAATGTATTTTCATTGATGGCAGTAAATCCTAAATTATCTCCGATGATTTCATTTCTTAGTCTATCTTCACTGCTACATCCTTCCACTGCTCTCAGAAAATTCATTTCTATTGTGAATCGAAAAATTAGGGCTGAGAACAAGAATAGAGAAAAGAAAATATTGGGACGGGAAAACTACAACCCGAGCTAAAAGACAAAACTTAACAATTGCATCATGGAACGTACAAGGACTAAATAGGGAAGGAAAATTAAGACAACTAGTAGATGAAGCCAAAAGATACAAAATAGACATTTTAGGAGTGCAAGAAACAAACATCAAAGGAGAAACCAATATTAAGATAAAAGACTATGTTTGGATAAATGGAGGTGGAGAAGGAAATAGATATGGAACAGGCTTTCTAATAAATGAAAATGTCAAAGATAAAATTATAGATTGGAAAATAGTAAATGAAAGAATAAGCGTATTGAATCAATAGCAGGAAAAGAAAGTCTCCACGAAAAAACAAATGACAATGGTGACCGCCTAACAAGTTTTGCTGCAAGAAACAACCTGATAATTAAGAGTACAATGAAAAAAAGAAGAAATATCCACAAAGCAACATGGTGCAGCCCCGATGGAAACACCATGAACCAGATAGACCATGTACTAGTATCCAAAAGGCAAGCGGAATGTGTAACGCAAGTAAAATCGTGCAGAGGAGCTGTGATAGGGTCGGACCACTTTATGCAAAAAAACCACAGTATAAAAATAGAAACCGAACAACCAAAAAAAGTATTGCAGAAGCCTTAAAGAAGGAGGAGACAAGAAAGAAATACATAAAAACACTGGAACAAAGCCTAAAAAAAATGAATACTGAAAAAGAGATATAGTCAAATTTATACCCATTCGGAGTCACGTGATAATCTAGTAATATTACGTATGTCGATTCTTAAAAATGCAATTTTAGGGAAATAAATGACATTCCGTTTTGAAGGTTATCCTGACATATGCCAATTTCTAAAACAAGGTTGCTACGGGTTTATTCTCTTATATGAAATCAAACTGAATTTACAGGTTAAAGAAAACATAACATGTCGTAAAATGTAAATATAATAAAGATATGTCAGCTGCTACATTAAAAACCTGCTGCGTATCGCAAATTTTAAGTCAATTTCTGTGCATGCATATTCTGTTATAGAACATTGCCATTTGAAGCCTATTTCCTTGCACAATCTATTTAGGGAAGAAACTGAATGTGAAAAATCTCCAGATTCTTCAACCAAGCATTTTTTAGATTTTTTATGGGTACAAATTCTTTAGCTACATACATTTTATATACAGTGTCTTGACTGCTTCGTCGACTTCCGTTTTTGCATTCTTCACTTTCTGGCTCATATTTTCGGTAAATTGTGCTCTCCGAGATATTTAACGCAAGAGAAGCACGGCGAACAGCGTTGGAGGGTGAAACTGTTGATTTACTATTATTAATATTGTACTCTTCATAAAAAAAAACGCATAATATTCAAATTAATTGTTGTGACTGCTCGTTATACCGCATGTCCGATGGTTTCTTTTAATTTCCAGTTTTCGGCTCAACAATTTTAGGTTTTATTACCCTTATCTCAATAACTTACACGAAAAATATAATCTGACAGATTAGAAACGTCAAATTTTTAAAATTAATTTTATGAATCGACATGCCTTTTTTTCAAATTTCTTCCATTTCATCTATTTTACTAAAGATGATCAGAGACAGACAAAAGTCACGTGACTCCGAATGGGTATAATTTTGACTATAGAAGATGAATGGCTACAGATAAAAACGACAATATTAGAGTGAATGGGAAAAATTGCGGAAACAGAAGAAATGAAAAAAGAGGACTGGTTCGACCAAAAACAGTTTGTAGAAAAAAGAAAAGAGAAAAGATAAATGAAAAAATAAAAGAATTGGAGGACTCATACAACAAAAACAAAGTAAAGGAATTCTACAGAATAACAAGAGAAAAAAAGGAAGGATTCCAACAGCAAACAATGGGTTTAAGAAACGAAGCAGGAGAACTGTGTATGAACGAGAATAAAATAGCAGAGATTTACCAACAATATTTTAAGAAAACCTTCAACAACGAAAAAGCTGAAACAATAAAATGGGAACAAAATACAGGAGAAGAAGTGAAATTACCGACCTGGGAAGACTTCCAACAAACAGTAAACAAAGCAAAGAACAATAGAAGTCTCGGATCAGATAATATCTCCATAGAATTAATAAAATATGGAAATGAAGACCTAGCCCAACGAATCTTCAATCTGATCAAATTAATATGGACAAAGAAAGAAATACCAAATGAGTGGAAAACGGCACTAATAAGCCCAATCTATAAAAAAGGAAATAAACAGCACGTAGAAAACTACAGGCCAATATCTCTCCTTAACACCACATACAAAATCCTGGCATCCTTAATAAATCAAAAGGTCAGAGAAGAATCCAAAGGCAAGATAGAAGACTACCAGGCAGGCTTTAGAGAAGGGAAATCTACTATAGACCAGATCTTTATATTAAGGCAAATCCAAGAAAAATGTAGAGCAAAAAATATAAGAGTACATGCACTGTATCTAGATTTTAAGCAAGCTTTTGACAATGTGCACAGAAAAGCAATAATAGAAGCAATGAAAGAACTACAGCACAGCCAAGATACGATAGATCTAGTGGAGATGACCTTGAGCAAAACAACTAACAAGGTAAAATATAAAGGCTACCTTTCCAACGAATTTGAAAGCAACACAGGGTTAAAACAAGGAGACCCACTTTCACTCTTCCTCTTTAACATCATTTTAGAACACATCATGAGGAAAGCCCAAATTATTACAAACCAAGATGTCTTAGGTGGTCCATACCAAATTTTAGCGTTTGCAGACGACGCAGTTATAATGTCTAGAACAAAAGAGCAATTAAAAGGCTTAGTAAAAAGTTTTGGAATAAAAGCCCAAGAAGTAGGACTCGAAATAAATACAAAAAAATCACACTACATGGTAATGGGTAACACAAAACAAAACGAAAAACAGGAACTAAATGTAACAACAACTGAAAAATTAACATTTAAAATAACGAACAGCTTGACTTACCTAGGAGTGGAAATAAACAGCGAAGGAAAACAGGAAGCAGAAATACAACAAAGAATCCTAAGTGCATCTAAGTGCGCAGGTTCCCTAAACAACCTCATAGTTAATAAAAATATACCAAGAGCGGCAAAATTACGTTTATATAAAACAATAATTAAACCGGTACTGACATATGGCAGTGAAACGTGGGTGATAACAAACGCAGAAGAAAATAGACTACAAACGTGGGAACGTAAAATTCTCAGAAGAATCTTTGGAGGAGCGAAAGAAGATCAGACGTGGCGTCGAAGGACAAACAAAGAACTATACGAGTTATTTAAAGAAGCAAACATCACCACCACGCTAAAACAAAACAGGCTGAGGTGGCTGGGCCATATAATGAGGAGAGGAAAAGAAGAACCCATACGGAAAGTATTAGAAAAGGTACCAGCAGGAAGACAAAAAGTAGGAAGGCCAAAGAAAACATGGAAGATGCAAATAGAAGAGCACCTATAAGAAGACTATTTAAAAAATTGGAAAATAGAGATCCAAGATAGGAGGACATGGAGAAAGAGAATAGAAGCCATAGGCCAAATTGGCCTGTAGCGCTGTTTTATATATATATATATATTGTTTGAATGCGTTGAAGATCTTTCGTGGTTAAGACCCATGTCTCGTTATCATACAGGGTCCGGCAATGTAGCGGGGTGGAAGATATTTCTAAAACTATGAGAGTTGCATGAATATTGTGTATATAAAAGTTGTAGGTATGAAGGTGGTGCACATTTCTGAAATAGCTTTGATTATACAGGGTGGCTCAAAAAAGTGTGGCGAATCAAACTTACTTCTTTTTTAAATATAATGCCCTATATTTGGGTAGGAAAACATTACCAAAAAATTATGAATTTTGTGAACTACCTTTCAAGTGTAAAATGGTGGATTTGACTATTAATACTATACAGGGTGCTTAACATTTGCAAATTTAATAATTTCGTTTTTTTTTTCAAATAAAACGCCCTGTATATTTTTGTATTTTTGAAAAGCCCTTTTAATGGGATTTCTTTTGATATCTTACTTCAACCCCTAAATTCAACGGTTTTTGAGATATGCGTGTTTGAACATAAAAAACAATTTAAGCACCTTAAACCATTAGCGCCTACCGGTACCTCATGGTACCACCAATCAGGTGATCACTTTTTGACTACTTGTGCCACCACTGTTATGTTTAATGAAAATGCGCATGTGGCAGACATTGGTTTAGATACCCCTGAACACATTGTGTGCTGTCTGGAGTTGGTGTGAGGTGTTACATGTGTTTGTCAGCAGTTACATGAGTTTACAAGAAAACATTGACTTTCGATTAGTGTAAGTATTCAAATGTGAATACCCTTTACAATCTGTGCATTCTAAGTACATTTTACTTTTCCTGAAAGACAAGGTTCTCTATTTTATATTTTACGTTTGAAAACATTTGTTTTGTTGTCTTTTTTGAGGCGTAAACAATGCTGATCCCATATCGTATAGCTAGGCAGTTTTCGGTTTACAATGATTGTTATTTGATGTAAAATATTTTAGGGGACTAATGTTGCAAGAGGCATTGGAACTTGCATATGATGAGTCAGAAGATGTACGTGACGTCAGAGATATTTATATAGAACCTCCAAAATGTCATATTCTGACTGATGAAGAATCAGCAGACGAGGACGATGGAGGTTTGGTTGATAACCTTAGTAGGCGATAACTTTCTGCTCCTGTAGAAATTGTCTTGAATGATAACACTAGAATAGGTGGTATAAGTGAGCCTAGAGGAACAGAACATACCAACATAAAACAAATTGAAGTTGATGACGAAACTGAATCAAATAGAGAGCAAACGCAAGAACAGGTAAAAACCCAGGATGAAGAAGTCTATAACGATTATTCAATGATAAAAGTCAGTAAACCTCAAAATGTAAGTTTTTGTCAGTTAGGAGATCTCGAACCTCCAAAACATCTTTTTCCTGAACCAGACTATAGCAAATATAGTTAGATGAGTTGTGTTCAGCTATTTGAGCTATTTTTTTCGGACAATCTTTTGCAAAACATTCTTGTCGACATAGGCAGATATGCGCTGTTTAAAAATTGCTCTGATCCATCAGTGTCGATTTCAGAAATGAAAGTGTTTCTTGCAATTTTACTTTTAAGCGGATACAATAATCTGCCATCAAAAAGAAGTTATTTGGAAAATTCATCTGACATGAAAAATATTTTAGTTTCTGAAGCAATGGGACGAGATCGATTCTTACAGATCTGCCGTTTCAAGCATTTTGCAGATAATAATGCGTTGGATGCCCAGGATAAACTGTTCAACTTGCGATTACTAACCGATACTTTGACAGCCATGTTCCAAGAACATTTTATACCTGAACAGAATCTTTCATATGACAAGTCAATGATAAGGTACTTTAGCCGCCACAGATGCAAGCAGTTCATCCGTGGAAAATCGGTGAGATTCGGCTACAAAGTTTGGTCTCTAAATACTCCCAGTGGATACCTTGTGAATTTTGAAATTTATCAAGGAAAAAATCCCAAAACAAATAACGCGTACCAAGAATTGCTTGGAAACGCTGCGACTCTGCTCATCCACATGCTAGAATAATTGGCTGAAAAGAGATGTTATAGATACAATGTGTTTTTCAATAATCTTTTTACTGGCATGAACTTACTTTCTACATTGAAAGCTAATGGTTATGGTGCTGCTGGTATTGTAGGAGACAATAGGATAACCACGAAATGTCCTATGGTGTCTAAAAAAAACCTTATGATAAAAAACGTGATTTTTCTTCTGCGTTAGAGAAAAATTCTGGAATTATTTTTGTGTGGTGGAAGGACAACAAGTACGTGTTTTGGAGTGGGGCCAATAAAAACTGTCGAAAGTTTTTCAAGAAAAGAGAAAAAAAAGTTTTTATCCAACCCCCGGATGTCGTGTTACAGTACAATAAGAATATGGGAGGGACTGATCTCATGGATGGGAATATTGCTTAGTAAGATTTCTATGTATATTCATAACTAAAACTAAAAAATATTTTCTAATATTTTAGTTATCGTATAGGAATTTGATCTAAAATGTGGTATTGGTAAATTTTTTCATATTTGCGTGAATCACCTACAGAAAAACTGGTCGAAATATAAGCCAATTAGCTTTTAGAAGAAATATTGTACACGTTCGTGATGTAACATTGAAATAATTATATAGTCAACATTTTTTGTTATGCCTTTTAGACATATTTAACATGATTTAAAAATGAACCGAAAGGCGCAGGTCGAACATCAAAGGCACCTGGCAGCGACTTTCATGTTGTTGATGACATCAGGTATGATGGAATGCATCAGTATGTGGTTTCAACACAAGAAGCATGCTGAAAAAGATGTGCAAGAGCTCTATGTAAAAGCAGAGTTAGAACAATGTGCCAAAAAAGGTAACATTGGATTATGTCTAGAATGTTTTAAAAATTTCCATACTAAATAAAGCAACTGTTATCGACTCTTTTTTTCTATTAGTAGTACTTCTACTTTCACAATGTTTAGGGAAAATCGTCAGTAAAACAAAAAAAAAGCAGGAGAAAATTAAATCTGAAAAGCGATTGCATTTAGGGCTAGAAAATAAAATATCAGAAGAAACCTCATTAAAAGTACTTTTCGAAAATACAGGGTGTTCCATTTAAATAAATCAAAATAATTATATTTGCTGATTATGAATTCTCTGTACACCTTTAATACTCAGAGCAGGAAAGGAAAACTATTTGAACATTTAATGTAATTATGTATAGGATTATGACTTGTTTTTATTTAATCTGATTCTATTTGACCTTGGAATTCATTTATTCCTGCATTTATCGTGTTTATTATTCCCTGTATCAACACTGACTGAATTTATTTCTTAACCTGGTTTTGTGTTTTTCTGTTTGGAGAGCCCAAGTGTTTAAATCATTATTTTAACAGCGTTTGTTTTTTATCCCTTGAAATAAAGTATCTTAAGGGGCTTAAATTGTTTTTTATGTTCAAACATGCATATCTGAAAAACAGTTGAACTTAAAGGTATGGAGTCAGGTATCAAAAGAAAGCCCATTAAAAGAACTTTTCAAAACTATACACCGCGTTCGATTTGAAAAAAAGTCGAAATCATTAAA